>PVJH01004422.1:0-125633 GCA_004026705.1 Nesogale talazaci
AGATTAATTGACCTCCCCAAGGACATTCATTGCTAGTCAGAGGTTGATCCAGTAATCTAATTAAGGCCTTATAATTCCAGCAGTGTTGCCAAAACCACACTTTTCCCTCCTACTGCTGCCAAATGCAGTAATTGATATGATGACCTGCCTGGGCCTCCGGCCTTGGATGCTCTCTGACCCCCACAGCTGAAGCCATTTGACCACACTTAAAGGTTCTCCCTCCCAGGCCAAGGGTATGGAATGTTTCTCCCTAATCAGGGAGAATTTAAGGAAGCCCAGCCAGGAAACAGGACTTGTTTGGAGCTAGCTTTTGTTCTGCTATCCTGGTTAATGAACTACAGAATAGGCCTGCTTTTCTCCTCCTTTTGGTCTGATTTTTCCTCCAGTTCCTGCAAGGCTAGAAGGGACCTAATTTGGAACCTAGCCCACCATCCCAGTGTCTGCGTTCTTCCTCAGAGCCTTTGCAAACAGCAGGAGTCCTGCTCTCCCTGTCCACTCACCACCTGCTTCCCACATGAGGCTTCATGCACAGGTGCGATTGCTGGACTCCTGTGCCTCTGGATACCATCCTTATCTTTCATCTAGACCCCCTGGTCTGTCAATAATGGCCAATGCTGCGGGGTCTCAGCACATGCTCAACAACTTTTCTGCTCCCACCATTCCAGAATGTGCCATTGCTTACAGCTGGGGCTGCCTCACCCGTGGGAGCTTGACCAGATGCTCAGCCCAGACCTAGTCTTAGTCCACTCACTGGGAAGTTCTCATTTCATGGTCTGGAAGGGAGTCATCCAGGCCCTCTGTCAATTGTAGATGCTCTGTGGACCCAGTACTTGCCTACACTTTTATTGTGTTCAGGACTTTGCCTTTTATCCTGGCACTTGGAGGTCACCAACAGGAGCTTTCTGCCTCTCTAAAAAGAGCTTGGCATCTCTGCTTCTGATCTTCTGATAGTCCTTACTCCTTGTTGTCCTTGTTTTCCAGTATCAGGTTTGGTTTCCTCCCTTTTCTCCTTCAATTTCTTTCTGTAAAAAGTTCAGTTTGATCCTTCTTTCACTCCTGTGGTAGTTTCATAATCTCCCGTCAATTTGAGGAAGAGGTGGGCTCTAATCTGTCAATCAGGTTGCCTCCTGATGACCTCATTTGGAGGTGCAAAGGAGATAAATAGCTCCCTGGAGGCTGGACACATTCTACCTGCTCCGCATTCCTGTTGATAAGTCACATGGAAACACAGTGATGGAGCAAGAGCCCTGGAGCTGGAGGAACTATGTGGAAATCCACCCCAGTGCTGAGATGCTTTCTCTACCACTGGATCCATAAGACTTCCACCTTCCTGCATTCAGCATCATTGCACGGCTACATGAGTCTCCGGAAGAATTTATGGACTAGTATCACACATGAGCTAATATCAGACGTATGGACTTGATCTGGAATAGATTGGGGTGTGTTCACAATACAAAATTGCTGCTTTATTTTCAATATAAAATTGTTCTCTTATATAAAGCTCTTTCTTATACCCATGAGTGTCTATGAATTTGTTTCTCTAGTCAACCCTTCATATATAAGTAGCTGGATGGATGGATGGACAAGTAAATAAGCATATAAATTCTTGGTTTATTTCATTTTGAATAACTGATGGTTGTCAGAGGTAGGTTACTTGGTTATTACGTAACCGAGTGAAACTGTGTGTTTTATCTCCATTTCATTCATAGTCTTTTGAATGTGGTTAACATCCAGTACATACCCATTATAAATCATAAAGAAGGAGACACTGCTCACTTGTCAAATGCAAGCTTGGTGTCAGAATGAAGGAAAGGCTTGCACACGATAACCCGAGAGTCCATATCTTTCCCTTTGTATAGGAAGAAAAACAAGACGTGACTATTAAAAGTCTCTGGAAATAAGTCATGTCTCTGAAGGAATCACATTATCTGGCATATACATAGTCTTGAATTGCTGTATGTGAAAGTCATAGAAATGAGAGGGGTTTCAAATAAAGCAAGCTTAGAGGACGAGGATAGGCTTGAGAGCTGAGGAAAGGTACATGTGCTCAAGACTGACAAAATAACATCCAGACATTGTGCCATGTGTTACACCCTTGCTGATGGTGGAGGTTTCCAAATTTTCAGTAGTGTAAATACTGTTGCAATGAGTACCTGTATGCACCCTTGTCTGCACATGTGCCCTTGCCTCATCAGAACAAAGACTTTTAAATGCAGTTGTACATGTAGTACAGCATGAACTTGGGGAGACACACATGGTCTAAAGGGAGACCAGGTCTTCCTATAGAATCGCTAATATGGACTAAGTCTTTTCAGTACTTGCCTGTTTCTTGAGTGAAAACCGTTTGCTTTCCATTGTCTGTCTCTATTTATTAATGAATGTTGACAGCAGTTGAAAATAATAAGATGAATCTATACTTCTCAAGCCGAAAAGATCTCCAGAAGCGATGGTTCAGTGAAACATTATTATGAAGTAAAATGCACTGCTCAGTAAAGAATCATGGCTTTTCAATGCAGTGTGTATCTGTCCCTTTGTCATGGTGGGTGGAACTTATAGAGAACTCAGTGTAAGTATATATCATGTATTTTGAGTTACAACAGACTGCATTATAACCACCTTTAAAAAACATTTTAGTAACATTTTTTAACTGAGTACAAAGTTATCATTCATAAATGTGTGTTCGAGGTTGTGATTTACTGTTTAATCACAGTGTGATCTACGGTGATTCAAGGACAGGCATTTTTTAAGTATGCATGTTTTAAACCATATCTGTAAAGTTTATATGTAATATTTCCAACTCCCAAAGAAAATAAAAATTGGCTTCATAAAGAAAATGATAATAAAAGGCAATGATAATGAAAAAAAATTAATGAAGTATTCAACTTATGTCATAAAGCTATTTTATATGTCCACATGATTAAAATGCATAGGCAAAGAAAGGTTTATAACAACGTGGTAATCATTGCTACCTGAGAAGAATTGAATTAGCAGACAGTATAGAAAGAATATTGAGGCTCTTCATACACATGTTCCGGTTGAAACTTTATCCTGAGAATATATTAAAAAATTTTAACGTTTATAAAATTTTAAATATTATTAAAATATCGATGAACAAAAAGCTCTTGTTCAGTAACTAAACTGAGCTTTTGCTAAATCACTGCCAGCATCAAAGCTGTATCAAGAAAATGTTTATGTAATCTACGTCTACAGTCTGGCAGATTCTGGTGGAGCAGTGAAGGGTAGAAATGATGGCTGAGAACTGTTGGTACTCCTGAAATGGTCCTGGTCCTGTGTGGGAACAGATACTTAATTAAGTCTCCCTCGGAAGGAATCTCTAACTGGAGAATGTTAGCAAGAACTGCTGCAGGAGCAAGGCAGGGGGAAAGTAGGGAACTCCTTAATAAGGTACTGTCTGATTGAGGAATTGAAAGGTATGTAGAAATTCTCTTGAAAAAGAAGGGGATGGTATCCCAGTGTCTCAGACTGGAATCTCTACAGATGCAAGCCCAGTGCAGCTTATATATGTGTCTATATACAGTAAGGTTTACATCAAGGAAGTGCTTCAACAGTTTCAGTGGTGGGAAAACTCAAAACCCATGGGTCAGACATCAGGCTGGAGGCTGCCTCTGTCTCAAACAGTTACAGAAACTGATGAACCAACTGCGATTGGCTGGCCAGATATCAGGTTTCTGGCTGCAGAAGTTAATGAATTCAGAATCATCAGGTAGGAGGGCAAGCTGCTGTCAGCTCCCAGGATCAGCACATAGTACAACAGGCTGCTGACTCAAGTCCATAGAATGGAGGTCAGATGAGTCAGATGCAGGATCTACCCACCAGCAAGCAAGCAAGCGTTTCCATTGCACCTACGTATGTTGGAAACAAGCCACCTCCTTGAGAATTATGTTAAAGTTCATTAGACGTAGATTTTTATGTGTTAACTGCTAAGCCACTGAGAATCTAGGCCCTGCCACATTGACACAAAATAAAACAAAACCCTAATTTTCATACCTAGCAAGATTAAACAGGTGCAAGGCCACAGAGGCTGGAAAGAGACTACATCATCAGTGGCTGGAGGAATACTTCTGGGAGTCAAATGATGGTAAATCTGGGAAGCTATATGGGGTTCCTGAAGGAGGATCATCTTCCTCTTGCATCACCAGCATTCAGTCTACCCAAGGCTGAAAGAATGCTTGGATGTATACATGCACGTATCTCTAACCAACTATATTGATGAGAACCAAACCAAATCACTCTTCCTGGCTCTACCATCCCTAATCTCTCACAACTTTATCCCATTCTCATGTGTATTCTTCTAACCCAATGGTTCTCAACCTTCCTAAAGCCAAGGCCCTTTAATACAGTTTCTTAAGTTGTGGTGACCCCCCAACTATAGAATTATTTTCATTGCTACTTCATAACTGTAACTTTGTTACTGTTATTAATTGGATCTCAACCCCCAGATTGAGAACCACTGCTTGAACCAGAAGGATTTATCTTACGCCATCTTTCAACCCTCCCAGTCCTCTCATTGCTTCTGTTCATCCCCTTGACAGGCTCTGTCCCTCTGTCCTAACAACACTTTCCATTGGCTTCATCTCCTTCATTAACTGACTCTTCATCTGCATTTCACATTTCACAGATAGCACAATGGGATCCAGAGTCACCTAGCTCTGCCACTCCCAGAACGTGCCTTTAGGTAAGCTACTCAGCCTCCCTGTGCTTCAGGATCCACATCAAGAAAATGGAATAATTACGTCTCTGTATATTCTTATTGGGGTTGCATGAGAATAATTGTAAAACCCTCAGGATAACTACTTCATCTACCCTGAAGAAGTTTATGTGCCAGTTCTCATTTAAAGGATAATGAAGCAGGCCGTGCTGAGAAGACAGGATGATCTGTATCTGGCTCACCATAGCCAGTGATCATTGTATCCTTTCCTCTGTGTGTTGCTGGAGTGCACTTCCTTCCTGATCCTTATGCTGTTTCCTGGGCCCCGGGCTTCTCTGGCACTGCCGTCTGCCAGTTCTCTTCTGGAACCCCTCCTTTTCTGTCCTGTGGAAGTGACTTGCTGCCTACGAACCTCTTGAGCGTTGCTGTTTCTTCAGGGTCTGTCCTAATCCCATCCCACTCCTCACCTGGGTCTGAAAACCAGCACGATCTCATCCCCTCCTCTGCAGAGAATGGCTGGCCAGGACCCAGGCAGTGCCCCGAAGCCTCCAGCACTGCCTAGCAAGTTCAGCGCCCTCCAACCCAGTCTACAAGTCAACTCAGGAAGCAGAGCTTTCTAAACAGAAACTCTTTCCAAAGAACCCAGTAATGACGCCAGTCAATTTGGCCAGCACTCCTTTGCTGCCGTAGACCGCACTCCCCCCTCCACTTCTTCCACACTTCTGGCAATGGAGAACTTCTCACTGATGGAGGGTTGAAGACAACTCGCAATATCTGTTGCTAAAGTAATCAATGACTTGACACAATAAAACTGAGCTCTCTTTCTACTGACCTTCGGATTTCAGCCTCCATTATCCCCAAAGCTATCTTCAAGGGGCAGGAGCATGAGAGACACTGGCACAAGTGAAAATGAAAAAGAAGAAAGGGAGTGGGAGTTGGAATATGTGTGTGTGTGTTTACATACACACAAGGATTTCAAAAAATTCATGGAAAAGTCTCATATTTTCATTATAAATGTTTTGCCTCCACAAACATTTCAAAGCCCCTAGTGGCTCTGTGGGAAAAGCATTGCACTTCCGACCACAAAGTCACTGGCTCAAAGCCCCCAGCTACTCCACAGGTGAAAGTTACAGACAGAAAATTGTCTGCTCCAATAAAAGCTTACAATAAAAACTGAAACCATATGTAGATAGAGCCACTATGTATCAGAATCATCTCCATGGCAGTAATTTTTTTTTTTTTGGCATCACTGCTCTCCGGTGGTGGGAGTAGGAGGCCCAGCCCCACTGCTGGAATTGAACCTCCGTCCCAGTGGGCCGCAGTCCCCCGTACAACCACTACGCCACCGGGGCTCAGCCCAATGGCAGTAACTTTTGACGTTGATAGACACACAAATAGATCTATGAAGGACCACAACCTTCAGTATGGAAAACAGCTCAATGTAAAGAAAGCAACAATCCACATAACTAACCAATAGGTAACATTAGAATAAATGGGTAAAAGACAGAAGTCCTCCAGGATTCCCTCTGGATTGGATCCACTATCAACGCACATGGAGGCAGCAGGGAAGGGATCAAAGAACATGATGCATGAAGTAAACCTGCAAAATAACACCTGCTGCACAAGACAGCGCGTTGAAAAGCAAGGCTGTTATTGGGAGGACTAAGGTGTGCCGGCCCTCAGCCACGGTATTTTCAGTCGCCTTCTGTACTTGTGAAAGTTGGACCCTTCTTTGGAAGCCCAAAGAAGAACTCGATACATTTGAGCTACATTTGAGCTACTCGATACATTCCTCGATACATGTCGAGGAAGAATATTGGAAGTAGCAAAAACTGCCAAAATAACAAACAGATCGGTTTGGAAGAAGCACAGCGAGAATGCTCCCTGGCGGCAAGACTTCATTTCCTGTACTTCGCACATGTTATCAGGAGAGCCCCGGTCTCTGAAGAAGGACATCGTGCTTGCTACCGTGGAGCAGCAGCTAAAACGAGGCATGCCCTCAAAGAGATGGACTGACACAGTGGCTACAACCATGGGCTCAAAGATCAGGACAATGGTGAGGATGGTGTGGGCCCCAGGCAGTATTTCCTTCTGTTGTACACAGGGTCGCTATGGGTTGGAATGCACTTGATGACACCTGGGAGCAACCTGAACAGAAAAGCCGCATCTCCTGACTGATTTGCATGACTGCTTTACTCTCTAGTTGCTCTGCATCTTTCAGGCTGAGATTGGGGGTGGGGGGAGGCACTTTAAAATGTTAATTCCTTCCAAAGGAATATAATAATTCTTCATTCATGTTACATTTGAGAAAGTTCTGGTCTTCAGTTTTGTATAAGAAATCCTCAACTGTAGGATCGTGTGATATATGAACCCTACACCCGTGCTAGGTGGGTCTAGTCGGCAGCGGGGGGTGGGGGGGGGGGCTTGTTTAAGAACATCTTGTCTGTCAGGAATGGCATAACAAGAATTACCTGGGGGCAAAAGCAGTTAAGGTCTTGACTGTCGGGCGTGGCATCCTCCACAAGTCCCTCAGTAGACAGCCTAGGGATCCCCTTTTCAAAGATCACTGCTTTGACAACCCTGAAGAGCAGTTCCACTCTGCACTCATGAGGTCACATGAGTTACAATCAAGAGCAAGCACCGTGTGAGGAAGACACAAAGGCAGCCGACACTGCAGCAGGTGAGTGGTTTCTGCTTGTCAGGAGAAGGGTGCAGGCAAATCTGCCCAAAAAACAAACAAATCTGTCTTGGAAGAAGTACATCTAGAATGCTCCTTAGACATGAGGAGGGGGAGATTTCGTCTCACGTCTTTTGGATCTGAACTGGACATCTTAGTGGCCTCCATTACTTTGTAGCTCTGGACTTCTCTGGAAGAGCACACCTTTGCCTCCTCTCAATGGGTCTCCCACTCTCCTCTGTATTTTTTCTTCTTCGTGATGTCTCTCCTTTGAGAACACCGGTACCTTCCCCACCAGCTCTGCTAACATCCAGGGAAGCCATTCCTAATTCCAGCCTACTATTGGGATTCCAGCCCTCCCTTCTCCTCCTGCAGCATCCAGATGCTGATACCCAGAGTTCCCCAAAGTCAGTCATCTTCCTCCCCCTACCAGATATGAATGCATCTCCTCCAGGGCCTTGGTTTTTCTGGTTGTGCCCTCCTCCAATTTATCTTCCAAGCAGATACCAGATGGAACCACCTGAAGATGAACTTGATCAATGTTCAGCTTACTTAGAATCCCCCAGGGTTTTCTGCTGCTGGCTGCCAGCATACTCTGCCCCACCCCTTTGCCCTTCCACTTTCTCAGGTTTGTCCTCAGAGGTCCACAGGCTGTACCTGCCTCCTCACTAAGTGTTGCCTCTAGGTTTCTGTGTGTTCTTTGATGCTTCCGTGGACTAAATTGGCTTCTTACCCTTTGTCGACTTGCTTCTCCTTCATGAATAACTCCTCGGGAAAGCTTCCATTGATCTCTTTGCCTTCTATCTCCCCAAACCTGCCCATGTGCACTCCTTATGGGTGCTGAAATTGTCTGCCGCATATCTCGATTCCTGCACTTCTGCCAGGAACTATTGTGGTGAGGTGCTGCCCATTCAGTCCTGGACCACAGCCACCCTGTGTCTGATGGAAGGAAACAGGGGTCCGTCCTGGTCCTGCACCAGCTTCATGACCACTGTTGTGTTCGAGCAGCTTGGTGCAGTCGCTCCCTGATGGTCTTGCTTTTTCATGGGCCTTCTACTTTGCTAAGCAGGATGTCCTTTGCCTGGGACTGGTCTTTGCTGATAATATGTCCAAAGTGCATGAGACGAAGTCTCTCCTCACTTCTAAGAAGCATTCTAGATGTACTTCTTCCAAGACAGATTTGTTTGTTCTTTTGGCAGTAGGTGGCCCATTCAATATTTTCCCCAGCACATTCATTAAAATGCAACGATTCTTCTTAGGTCTTCCTTATTCAATGCCCCTTGTCAATACTACAGGCGCCTAATTAGGTATCTTCTCCTCCTCCCTTCTCTTGTGTGATGCTTGGCATGAAGTTACAATGCCCCTTACAGAAAGTACAGTGCCTGGCATGGAGTACAGGCTTGATATGTGTTGAATGAGTGAATAAATAAGCTGGTTCAAATAAATCAACCCTTCCTCCCTTTCATGGTAGAATCGTTGAGGGTTGGTTTGTTTTTATATCATATTCAGCAAATAACCCAAAGTGGTGTATGGTGATAAAAAGCCACACCATCACCTTGTTGCTATCAAGCAGATTCCAATTCACAGTGTTGCTTGTGTGTACAGAGTGGAATGGGTCCAATGATTGAAATGGCTGTGAATTGAAATAGGGTTATAGTAAATTCAGGAAAGAAAAGAGGTAATGGGCATGGTATGTGTATGAGGAGTAATATTTTATTAGAATATAGAGCAGATTGAAACTGATTTTATTACTAGAAAATCCATTTGCATTTTATTTTTCATAAAATCAATCTGTGTAACAATTTTCTCTTGTTCTAAAGCTTAGATATGTCCTTTGTATTCAAAATATTTCCAGCTCATTCTAGAGTTTTTATTTCTATGACTAAAAGTGATAGCATACTCATAAACATCTTCTCCTTACTACTGTCCCTCCTTTTCACCCTGATCCTGGTCTGTGCTTTGACCTCACCTACCTCTGTTATCTTCAAAGCAGTTGTCCTCATTGTGACCATGCCTATGGAAGTAGCAAGTCAAGAAATCAATTGATTGAGAGAATAACAATTGATATTTGCCTAGGAGCAAGGCAGGGGAGGAGGAGGGGAAAGAAGAAAATGTGATGAAATTGATTGTGGTGATGATTGCGCAAAGTTTTTAAAAATCATTTTAATCAGAGGCTCTTAGAGTTTTTATAGCATACATACATACATACATTGAGTCAAGCACATTTATACATATGTTGCCATCAACATTTTCAAACCATTTTCTTTCTACTTAAGCCCTTGATATCAGCTCCTCGTTTTCCCCTCTCCTCCACCCTCCCTCCCTCATGAACCCCTGATAATTTATAAATTGCCTCCCCCCCGTGTCTTTTACCAACCACTGTCTCCCTTCACTCACTTTTATGTTGTCCATCCTCCTAGGAAGAAGTTATATGTAGATCATTGTAATCAGTTCCCCCGTCCTCCTGCCATCTTTCCCTTTCCCTTTCCCTCCTGGTGTCTGTATTCTCAGTATTGGTCCTGAGGGGTTTATCTGTCCTGGATATTCCCTGTATTCCAACTCTTATCTGTAGCGGTGTACTTGATCTGGTCTACTCAATATTTGTAAGGTGAGATTAAGGTCATGATCGAGGGGGAGCATCAAAGACTCAGAACAAAAAATCATATCAATGGGAACTGGGGGGGGGGGAGGGTATGTGGAGTTGAGGTCTGTACACAATTAGACATTCTGTTACAGAAGAATCAAAAGGAAGAGATGAGGCAATCACAGTGCATTATAGCACCAGTAAAACATACAACTTTCCTCCAGCACAAATATTCATGTATTGAGCAATTAAATTGTAGGATGTGTGAAGTATAAGCCAAAATTTTTTTTTTAATCAAGCAGTGTTTTGCATTGGGCAAATCTGCTGTCAAAGGCTTCTTTAAAATGTCCAAAAGCAAAAAATGGAACTTTGAAGGCAAAGGCAGAATGATCTCAAGTCATGGTCTTGTCAGTCATCTCATGTGCAACTAAAAGTTGGACAATGAGTAAGAAAGACCAAAGAAGAACTGATGGATTTGAATTGTAGATACTTAATATACCATGGATGGTCAGGAAAAAAAGACCAATTATGGCTTGGCAGAGATATACATCAGAAGGCCTTTTGAAAGCAAGGACAATGAGACTTCATCTAATATACTTTGCACATGTTATCAGAAAGGACTAGTTTCTTGAGAAGGACATCATGCTTGGTAAAATAGAGCAACATTAAGTAAGAGGCAGGCCCTTAATGGGTGAAATGACAGAGAACAACTTAACAAGGATGAAGAGGCCTGGTCTGTGTTCTATTCTGTTCTTCATAAGGTCACTCTGAGTCAGAACGCACTCATCAGCACCTAACCACAAACATGCCTGTGCCTCACACTAGAACATAAGCAGGTGTTTGTCAGTCCTTCTGAGCAATGTTTCCAAAGGAACTTTGCAAGTAATTGATTAAATGTTTCATGAATAAATAAACCCTTGGCTTATTTTATAGAACAACCAACCTAATCATCTGCTTTCCACCTGATATCTAAAATTCATTGTGCTTTTCTTCTTTTAGAATTCAGAAAATTAACAGGCATCACTCAGACTGCAGTTCTAAAATATTTGTATGCACCTGGCATGAAGAGTTATAATAATGGTTTGCTTGTTTCAAGCAGCTTTTAAATCATTTGCATTTAATATGCAGAGGCATTTTCTCTGAATTTAGTGCTGTATAGTCCTTCGTCATCTGGAAGGACAGTAGTCTTGTTTAAGTAGAAATTAAATTAAAATGTAAAAGTGCTGCTGAATATGTTAACCCAGGAAATCAAAAGCTTTGCAGGTAACAATGAAAAGGGTGGTGTGGCAGAATGTGAATTACTGTTTGACACTTTTCCCCTGTGTAGCAAGCTGTAAAATTAGTTAGTATTGTAAAAACTGAAGTCATGTATTGAACACCTCCATAAAAAGAATGAAAGGTGTGTGTGTGTGTGTGTGTGTGTGTGTGTGTGTGAGAGAGAGAGAGAGAAAGAGAGAGAAAATGAATATGGGAGAGCTTCAAAAGTGAATGAAAAAAATCCTGTTTTTAATTCCATTATTTTTATTATTAATTTATTATTAATTTTATTATAAATTACAGAACATATCAGGTTTCCATTGAGCATTCCCTACACATTTTGTTTCACCCTTTGGTTATGGTTCTCACAGCGTAACATCCTTTGATTACAATCCTCACAATCCCATTTTCCCTCTGTGCTTCCCCTTCCTCTCCTCCCTTCTGTGCTGACCTTTCTGAATGTGGTCCCTGTGCAAATGCTGCCTGTTTGGGCTCACCTGGTTCATGAGTCTCAGGTGTTTGTACCTCCTTGGAGTTATTCATCCCCTTCTAGGCCTATTATTTGGCTGAAAATTAAGTCAGAGGAGATAATTATATAGTCTTCATTATCTTTTAGTTCCATTTTCCAATAAACTTTTAAAAGCCTCCTCACATATATGTGTGGTTGTGTATATACTTGTGTAGGGTGTGTGTGTATATATATGTGTATATATATATATGCAAGTGTAGATGTATGCATGACTGGATACTAATAAACTGGTCTTTTCTTGGAATAATGGGGCAAACAGCACGAAATTAAGTGTGTCGGGCACATTAAATCTTCCCATTTAAAGTTTTTATACGGCCACTTTTCAATGAGTAACATTTGCTTGAAAACTAGTTTGACTCTGAAAAGAATTATTGAATAAAATACATTTGATGAGTAGAAATAATAAGCTTCAAAAGGTGGCTGAGAAAAAAGGCTGGCATTGCCCAGCGTGCAGTGTGAAAGGGGTTTGCAGCTTCATAATCAATAATCCCAAATGGCTTTGAGGGGCTCTGCTGATGTGTAAAAGGTATAGAAAAACGATGTCATGGAGGAACGGGGAATCAACAGAAAATGAGTTTGGAATCCTTGTCTGGGCTTTTCTCTAAAGAATCAGAAAAAAAAGTGCTGCCCTCGATTCTCTCTGGTCTGTATATCAAACGCGTAGCCTAGATATTTTTTACTATTAAATAAATGTGCTTTCAAATCAAAGAGGTCAGGCGATGCAGAGGGTACCTTTGAGCCCCCAGCCTCTTTCTGCCGCTGCTGAGAATGTGAAACGGCCAGAGTTCGAGGGTGTTAAATTTAACATCCTGGCGAAGTACAAGAGGGAAATGGAATGAAACATGAAAAGGGAAGCCTATTAAAAGGGGGTAAACAGGAAGCTAAAAGAATGACAATATGAAAGAGGAGGAGTTTCTTCAGACAATGCTTTGTGGGGAATATGATTTTAGCGAAGTAGGAAAATTGCACGTGTGGCATCTGTTCCTGTGTCCTTTCCATCACATGGAGCCGCGGTGATGTATACTGAGTTAGGAGGGTTATGCTTTGGGACATTTCCTAAGTACTTCCATTAAACCCCAGATTTCATTCCTACAGATATCATGGCTGAGCCCTACCACGTGGCCTCACTCCATGAGAGTCCGATATTTTTATAGTATGGGCTGGAATGATTCTTTCTGGAGAAAATCAGTCAGCCTCTCAGACCGAAGGCATGGGTCCAAGACCCAAGGCACGTTGGGAGAAAAGACTGAGATTTTCCCTTCTTTCTCCCTCCTGGCCAAGGTGCTAGAGTTTCAGGCAAGTATCCCTGACCCCCCAGATTAAGGTGAATTTTCTGTTGCAAATACTGTGCCAACTTCTTGCTTGGCTCCACCAAATGGCCAGGACAGGATGCCATCTTTCTCATCTTTCCGCACTACCTTATGGAAAACTGTTATAAATTGGCACACATTGACTTTTTCGCAGTTTTGCCTCCAAGACATTTAGAAAAATTTACCCACTGGGGAATAATGAATCCCGTTTATTAAGATCTATAAGTGAGTGTTTCTAAAACAAAGTTGAAACAACCCCAACTTCTAAGTCACTCACACTTCTTCACTAGCAATAAGAATATTAGTAGCAATAATTGTAGTAGAAGTAGCAGTGATAGTGATGATAAAATTATGATAATGGTAGAAACTTTCATTTTTGCATACTTTTGACCTAGTCGAGACAAAACAAAATTTTCCTTTTATGTGTATTTCTAATCATATGCTCATAACAAACCTTTGATATAAGTATTTTATTTTTTCCTGTCTCCTCTGTGATAATGAATCTTGGTAGTGTAGTAGTTATCCTTCAGGCTGCTAACTGCTAGGTCAGCAGTTCAAACCACCAGCCACTCTATTGGTGAAAGAAGAGCTAGCCATTTCCATAAAGGGTTCAAACAACCTCCTACTCCCACCACCAGAGGGCAGTGATGCCTCCTACCCCCCCCCCCCCCGCCAAAAGAGTTCAAACAAAGAAAACAAACTCATTGCCATGGAGTCACTCCTGACCCATAGTGACCCCTATGGATTTCCAAGACTGTTGCTAGTTACAGGGTTAGAAAGCACAGTTTTCTCAAGAAGTGGATGGTGGTTTTGAACTGCCAACCCTATGGATTGCAACCCACCATGTAACCAATATCCCACTATCCCTCATAGAGAGTTACAGTCTGAGAAACCTGCAGGGAAACTTCTCTCTGTCCTGCAGGCTCCGTATGAGTAAGAATCAACTCAGTAGCAGTAAGTATGCTGAAACAATGTCTTACTGAAATTAAGTCTCCTCGAGATCATATATCTTCCATCCCCCCCCATCCACTTCTATCAAGTCAATTTCAAGTCATGGCCACCCTTGTTATAACTAGCATAGCTCTCAAGACTCTCACCACCATCAAGTCCATTCTGACTCTTCACTAATCTATGGAAAAGGCAAGATCCATGAACTGTCACTGGAGCAATGGCAAGCCAACTGCCTGCTCACGAGGTCATGCAGCCTCTAGTATTTAGATTCATTGGTCACCCTTGGCCCATACTTGTCACCAGAAAGTGCGCAATGAAGGAACATCATCTTCTGTGTCAGTCGGTGCCGAACCCCCATACCAGTGCTGGCCACTGAACAAGTCTGCATGAAATATTTTGAATGAACGACTGAAGTAAGTGACTCTGGAGGTAGAGCCTTCACTATATTCAAGTTCAGATGGTCAACTTGAAACTCCTCTCCAGGGTTGTGCAAGCTGTTGCTTTTTTGCCTCCCTTTGCCTTAGCTCTCAAACTCTGAAATGTAATTGATGCACAAAGAGAACTCCTGAAAATATCAATCTTCATTTGAAAAAGAATTCATTAATATCTTCAGAGGGTCTCTAAACAATCGTGTGAAAATTAAAAATAAGTTCTGGATGCCTTCAAGTAGAGCACATATGAGAGCCAAACAAGACAGTACTTGAAAATGAAAATTCAAACAGGTTATAATGTACAGTAGAAGGTTTAGCAGGTTAAGTTGAGAAAACTCTTCTACTGTGTAGACCAGGGAAACTCTTTCTGTAACCAATTAGAGAGTAAAGACTCATGGTTTTCTTTCCAGGCTGTGTGGACTCATGTCTTCACTTATAACATGAAAGGAGTCATAGACAATCCATGACTGGAAGGGCATAGCTGCGCTCCAAGGAAACTCTACTTGTGGGCATAGGAAGTTGAACTTCCCAGAATGTCCATATGGCATGAAATAATGCTCCTTTCAGACCATTTCAAAATCTATTAGCTTGCAGGCTGTACAAAATCAATCAATGGGATGAATTTGTCCCACAGGCCTTAGTTTTCTGACCCCTTATATAAAAGAAAGAGAGAGAGAAGTGAGTAAATATTTTTTTAGTCTGGATATTCAATTCTGAGAGACTAGTACTTAATAACAGGAATCCTATGGAAGAAAACAGAGTAAACAGAGATTGTACTTTAAAAGTCATCATTCAGGAAATTCTCTGAGGCTGTGTTTAAATTCAGAGGGGTTAATGGAGTAACTGTCAGACAGAAGGAGTGAAAGAAGACCTGCTTTAAGGTCATATGAGCTCTCAAAATTTCATAACATCCAGAAGGAAAAGAAGAATGCTCAAAGACTTATGTGGTGGTGATTGTCCAACGGTCGTTGATATGATTGAACAATTAAACTATTAATTGTATGATATGTGAATTGAGCGCCCATAAAACTGCTGGGGAGTGTACAAGAATTGAAGGCCCCAACCTATAAGCTAATAGCCCAGGGAGAGTTGGAAGAAGCCACCAGACATGTTCTCAAAGCTGCTAATATACAATTAAAAATACCCCCAGTTCTAGAAAAGCGCGTGCCAATAAAGGATATTAGCTGAAGATATGCTTTTGGGACAGAAATAACCAAATACATGTTTACGGATCTATGGAACAATATATCTCACCGGGAATATGTTGTTGTCGTTCAGAGAACCAAGTGGCACACTATGAAAAGCCTCTTGGGAAGACCAGGACCCACTGCTCCAGATGTATTTCTCAAGAGAAGGTCATAGAATTTTGACGCTAATAATTTTCACAGAAGAAAATCTTAAAAGTGTGCAGAACCACAACCGACATGCTGATGCCCTTCGCCTCTGCGTCGCCCAGTTGGAACCAAATTCTGCAGAGTATATACGAAGGTCATCAGACATATGAAAATGTAGGTTAACATGGAAAATAGGACCTTTGATGGTCAGCAAGGCACTTCACAGGGATGGCATGGTATTTTGAAAATAAGGAAAAGATGGGTGGTCTGCTGGTTGGCCAGCTTCTGGGAGATGTGGTCGATGACGCTGCCAACCTGGTGCAGCCATATCACATGGTCCACATAGAGGGCCAGTCACCTCTAGATGCCAGAGAGCAAGCTACTGAGGGATTAAAATTTAGCGAAGGCCTTTGGAAAAACCAGCACAGAATGGAGCACCTTTAGAATGAGCATTGCATGCTTTTCCAGATGCATCCATTAGCCATTCTGCAGCTCCGTAACCATATTTTAAGTACATTTTATTAATGACTAATAAGATTTCTCTGTGTTAATCTCAGACCAAATGTTTATAAATTTCCATATTAAAAGGTTAAAAGAAGAAGAAATCTAATTAAAATTCACAATGGACCTGAGGTGGCACTCCTGGGAAAGCAGAAGAAGGAAAAATAACCCAGGCCAGACTAATTGGTTCAGAGTCTCTACTGTGTGTATAGAGCAACCACACAGCAACTAGTGCTTGCCGCTTTTTTTTTAACTGTTAATTAATCTACAACCCAAGTGCAGTAGCCTAAGTAGGGGTTGTAAGACAGAAATGTTATGTGGTTAACCTTGATAATGTAAAAGCAGAATTATAGATGGAAGAAGGTAGGTCTTTCAAAGAGGGAAACCAGTACAGGGGGAAAAGAGGACAACAAACAAACTACTATTCGCAACAAGAAGAGTTCTTCTTTGGAGATTGATAATTATGTAATTATATTCTTTAAGGTTACAAAGGTGGCCAGTGGAACTAAAGATTGTGTGGTTGGGACAAACGATGGGGAGAGGAGAGGAGAAAGCTAGCCTGTGTGTACTGATTCCTTATCATTCTCCCCAGGGTAGTATATATTCTGTAAATTTGATATATTGAGGAGACCAAAAAGAAAAGCTATGAAGAGGTTTCCCCCTGTAAATTGCAACTGGGATTGAATAGATGAGAATTTCATTTAGGGACTTGTGTGTCTTCTTTGTTGAAGGAAAACATAGTTGCCAGTGAAGAAATTGGACAAGACCTTTGTATTATTTACTATTTTGAAAGCCTATATATATATATATATATATATATCTTCTTTGATGACAGCAAGAATATTAAACATATTATTAAATATATTACTCACTGCGATTGAGTCAGTGCCGACTTATAAAAATCTATGTGACACCTATAGGCCAAGGTGGCACTGCCACAGTGAGCTTCAAGGCCTGTAACTGTGAGAGGGGTAAAGAGTCCTCTTGCATTATTATAGCGGAATAATAAACATGACTTAAATTGGTAATCAAGCCAGGTTCCATAATGATTTATTCAGAGAGTGATGCCACTGTTCAGACATGGACACGGGTTCTGAAAAAGGAACTTATTAAAGTAATAATAATTTTGTTCTTAAGGTGAGTCTTTGTAAAATTTCCTTTAGTTTTATCAAATGTAGTCCATATTAGAAAAACAAATGAGCGTATAAGAAAAATGTGTTGTTCTTTTAATCGTACCATTTGCATCACTTCCATTTTATTACCTTCCCTCTTACACATACAGGATGAGATTTTTGAACTCTTTCCATCTTAGCTTCTGAGGCCATTTTCTGTGAATTGGCAAGCTAAAATTTGCCCCATTGAATTCATTTGTCTTTCAACTGACTTGGACGAATAGACATGTTCTTTTTCTGTCAAGTAAGCATGGAGCTTATCAGGGACTATCCCTTGTGTAGACTTCATGTTTAGCCCAAGAACTCTAGTAAGGGAAGACTGGCATCCCTTCCTTGCCCAGCTAAATACAATGCGCATTTATTTATGATTTCTTTTCCACTTGAGTATCAACTTGCTGGCTTCCATATTTTTAGGTACCTTCAGCCGTCTCTTTTTCTGTCAGGCCTTCTCAATGAACATTCCATCCTGTGTTTATTCCATTCAGTCTTTACAGTAACTTTGTAAGAGGAGCAGAATAAGTGTTTTATTTGCATATTTCTTGTGATGAACTTGAGGTACAGAGTCTCATATACTATACATAAAATATGCATTCTTCTAAAAGTAGGAGAGTAGAAATTGCTGTACGTTAGGAATCAGGTGACTGGTGCCCATCCCAACTCTGCCCTGGGCATTTCCAAGTCAAGATAAAGACAGGGTTGCCTTTGACAAGGTATATGAGTATATCAATTGCCTTAAGCTATAGAGACAATCTGACACTGGAAACCATAGTAAGACAGTTCACACCTCTGATCCTCATTTCCTCTGTCCATCAAGTCAGGATAATATCATGGAGGAAGGATGGAGTTTGGAATTGGAATTGTTGCAGACCAGGTGTGACCTTAGACTAGTTATTTAACCTCTCTGAGAGTCTATTTCTCTGTAAACAGAAAGTAATAACTGTAATAGCAACTTTGTAGGTTGTTGGGAAGATTAAAGCAATTCATCCCTGAGGCTGTGTTAAAAATTGTAGCTAATATTATCTCTGCAATGGCATTAATCTCTCTGCTGCATGCCCACACCTGATTTGGGGTAGAGGATCTGAACCTCTACAAGCACAAGCATGCATCAGACTTTAGAGTTCCACAGCCTTTGGTTCAAATGCCACCTCTGCTTTTTACCAAGTCCTCGATCTTGAGTTTGAACTATACTCACTCCCTAGAGTTTTCAAGGCTGAAATCTTTTGGAGGTAAATCACCATATTCTTTCCGAGTTGCAGATTCCTCATTGCAACATGGAGCTAGTGATAGTGCCAAGCTCCCTGTTTTTGAGGATTAAATGGAAGAATGCAAGGAAACTACTTAACGTGGTGTATGTGATACATAAGAATAGCTCAGTAGTAATCCATTGCATTATGCATCAATCCCCACAATAATGCTCACCAGCCCAAGTCATTATCACCATTCTGCTAGGTTGTCATACATCGCTGTCATGTTGGAAGCTATGCCCCAGCATGTCAAATACCAATAGGATCACCCATGATGGACACGTTCCAGATGAGCTTCCAGTCTAAGAGTAGGGAGAAACGCCTGCCAAACTCCTCCCAAGTGTTAGTCAACAAAATTCTACACATCACAGTAAAACATTGTCCAAAGGATACTGGGAGATAAGTCCCCTAGTTTGAAAAGCACTGCGTAGCTGCAATAATGAATGTAAACCTTATCAAGGCAGCACAGTACTGGGCAGTGTTTCTTCCTGTTTTTCATAAGGTTGCTGTCTTGTTGTTCTGTTGTTGTTGTTGTTGTTGTTGTTGTTGTTAGGTGCAATCAAGGCACCTCAGATTCATAGCAACTCTGCACAACAGAAGGAAACACTGCACAGTCCTGCGCCATCCTCTTGATTGTTCCTCTGCCTGAGCTCATCGATGCAGCTACTTGTGTCAACCCATCATCGAGGATACTTCCTCTTTTGCATGGCCCATCCATTTGACCTAACGTAATGTCTTTCTCCAGAGACGAAGCTCTCCTGACCATACGTCCAAACATAAGACAAAGTCTTGCCATCCTGGCCTTGGAGCACTCTGGTCTTACTTCTTCCAAGACAGAATGGTGGGTCCTTTTAGCAAACTAATTTAATGGTAACGAACACCTATCTCCCGTGTAAACCTTGAGGGACACACAATGATAAGCATTGGCTTTCATTCTCTGACATGTGGGCCTGAGAGACAGCTCTGCTGTGCTGACCTAGATTGGGAGGCTTGACTCACCTGCCTGCTGTCAGTGTGGGTTGCCCGGGCTCTTCCACACATCTGGAACCTTGGCCGGAGCACCTCAGCTGAATCAGCTGAGCTCCACAGAAAGCTGTCTCCAATGGGCTAACCAGGCATCTTCTCATCACAGTGGCAGAGAAGCCAAAGAAAGAATGCATCTTCCTTCCAGGGCTCTTTAAGGATTCAGCCCAGGCCTGGGTCATCATCACCTCTGCCATGGACTTTTGGTCAAAACAAGCCATGAGGCCAGCCCAGAGTCAAGGGGTGGAGAAAATGCATGCTGCCCTTGGGACAGAAGGGCTTCCATTCCTCTTGCAACGGGTGCTTCTTTTGCCCTGAGGGCATTTTGTTCACAATCTGTATGCTAAAGGGGATTCTGTATCTAGGTTGGAGGTGGAGGTAATATCAAGAGCTCTGTTTTTGGTTCCTCTTTGCTTTCATTTGAGCTCTTGTCTGCCTTGTGTTCATTGAGCCTTTCATGTGGGGTTGCCCAGAATAGGGCGTCTATGTGCCTTTGTACCTTGCATGCACAGCCTCGCCCACAGGGTGTGCTCATTTGTGCAGATGAGTGATGGGTTCTCCTGCTGTACGAAGACAACTCAGACACAAAGGACAGCGTGATCCTTTCCCTCTGCATAACTCTTGACAGGCCGCACAATATGGGCTGAGAGGGAGAGGAGACGTTGATAACCAGAGCCATCCGTTTGCTGGTGACTGTCTGTGCATGTCTGTTTGTTGTTGCTGTTTCTTTCCTCTGTGTGAACTTTCAGTGTCAGAGACTCTGGTGTTCCAGCGAATGCATTTGAGAGGCAAAAGATCTTCCCGGCATTGCACGCAAGCCTTCCCTTCACAGTTTGGGAGCAGAAAAGGCCACACATCTGGATGGGGCTCCGAGAGTCTGGACTGTATCTTTGGCACAAATTTAAGCTACTTTGTTCAGGAATGTCCCTGGTGAGAAGGAAGGGCTGACTCTGATATTCAGGGGGAGGCTAATGGCATCATCTGTTGCTGGAAGCCCAAACCCCCAAACCAAACCTACTGCCAATTCATCACTTCCAACTCTTAGCAAGCCTTGATATACTACCAAAGGTGCTATCTATTTGTCTGGTTACAGTAGAGCAAGATTTAAGAAGGGGTATCCCTTTGCTTCTCCAAATTTGGTTACTATATCATTCAGCCTTCTTTCCCTCCCTTCTATATTTTCTGAGTGGTGTTTTTGAATCCTCCTCCTGTCTTATCAACTTTCAGCCTTAACTCACTGTCAGTGTCATAGTTACATAATCTGATGTCAATTTGAGAAAGCTACAAGTGAAGGGGTGGAGTCTGGCCTGTCAGTCAGGATATAACCAATGAGGCCTCTGTGTGGGCATGACCTTCTCGTGAGAATTTTGGGAACTCAGGCATTTGCTCCTTGGAGGCAGAGGAGACTTTCCGCCCACTCCCTTGGACACTCTCTCCTGACAAGGCATCCCTGAGAAGAAGTCTCATGGACCAACCCGATGCAGCCCTAGATCTGGAAAAGCCACTTGGAAACCCCTGCCAGTGCTGAGTTCTTACAATGCCACCAGATCCAAAGGCTTTCTACCTACTGCCCTGTTATCATCCTGCATTTGGCATCACTGCATGTGTTGTGTGAATCTGAAGAGGACTTTAGAGTTTCGTATCAGACATACGGGCTGATATTGGACTCAGGGGCTTGGACTGGACTGGATTAGGATGCTTTCTTAATGTACACTTAACCTTTATATAAAACTCTCTCTTATAAACATCTATGAGTTTCTATGGTTTTGTTTCTCTAGGCTACCTGAAATAACACAATCAGTTAATAGTAACTTACATGCCTAGAACTCAACCCACGTCTGTGGGATTCCCTAGAATTCCTGGATTCACTGCACTGCACTACAACTTCCACAAGTCCCAGAAGTGTTTACATATGCTGTTCTAACTCTGAAAACTCTCTCTGCTCTCAAGCCAGTGCCTACTCTGGACTACTCTATAGAACAGGGGAGAACTGCTCCT
Organism: Nesogale talazaci; assembly: GCA_004026705.1. Lineage (NCBI taxonomy): Eukaryota > Metazoa > Chordata > Mammalia > Afrosoricida > Tenrecidae > Nesogale > Nesogale talazaci. Next base: position 21,681 of record PVJH01004422.1, read on the forward strand.
GTGAGTTTCCAAAACTGGAACTCGTAATCGGAATAGAAAGCTGTGTCTTTCTCCCAGGGCACACCTGCTAGTTTCGAATTGCTTACCATGAAGTTAGCAGAATGTAACCACCAGGGCTGTGTGCCATTCAAATAATGTCAAAAATTCGTCATAGGTAAGTTCTGACCCATGACCATCCTATGTATGTAGAAAAAAACTGTGTTTCATAGATTTCAAGGCTGTGACCTTCTGGAAGCAGATCACTTAATCTCCTCCTATGTCACTGCTGTGTGGTTTGAACTAGAAACCTTTCCATTAGTGGTTGTCGAAGTGCTGTTTAGATACAAAAATTAAATTTTTTAGAACACATGGTGTGCATTATGTGAAAAGTTTAAGTAAGTCACTTCTGGTCTTTCCATAGCCTACAAGGTAGGTCATATGAGCTGTGATTTGAGAAACACACTGAAAGACGTGCCAGGAGCTGTGAAATGAACATCAGACCTGCCTTTCAGCCCATATCTGCATGATTCTAAATACCAAGATGGTTTCATTATATCACTATCTGTCACAAGGAAAAGAGAAAGAAAGAAAAAAAACTTGAAGATCAGAGATTTGAGCTATCTTGCTAAGAATTATACTCCAACCTGTCTCTTCATTTTTGGCTCAATTTAAGAGAAATCGAATAGGAAAGGCTGTCTTCGCTCCAACTTAGGAATGTCAACAGCACAACTGGGACCTCAACCAATTTTCTGCCACTCAGAGAACCGAGGAGCTGTGATAAATGGTGACAGACCCGGCAGGTTTTCTCATTTGGTGCACAGGTCCTTACTTTGGGACTGTTGTGTGCCAGGCACAATTCTAACATTGGGGGTCTTCCATAAAATGAAGATCCTTGCCCTGGTGGAAGTTACAAACGAATAGGAAGAGACAGAGAATACAGAATAGACAAACTAAATCAGAATGATGCAGCTCACGGGATGGTACCTTCCATGGAGAAAGGAATAATAGTGCAAGGATTATTACCAGCAGCAAAGGAAGGCGTGTGGCATTTTCAAACAGGGAAATCTGCAGAATACTTATTGAAAAGATGGCAAATGAAAAAACGTGTAAGGAAGTGAGGGATATAGGCATGGTATGTATCTGGGAGAGCATTCCAGGCAAAATAAGAGCTGGATGTAGGTGGTCTTTGTGAGCAACAGCAAGGAGGTGATTATGGTGACTATGACTGGAGCTCCATCCATTCAGAAAAGATTTTTATACATTGAGACCATGGAGATAGGATAGTCAGAATGCATGGGACCTTGTAGGACATCTGAAGGACTTAAAATAAGGAGAGAGGAAGAAATGTAGCCTGCTGAAAGATTGATGTAGGTGTGACATGATGGTAATGTGATAGGGGTTGGTGTACTGATGGTGCCTAAAGCAAATTGGTATCTGGTTATATTTGAAAGTAGAGTCATCAGACTTCCTAAGTAGATGAGAAGTTGAACATGAGAGTTAGAGAAGAGTCTTCGGTGAATCTAACATTTGGTGACTCAGCAAAGGCAAGGAATGCACTGATTACCAAATGCAATGCAGAGGACTGCAGATGGAGCTGAGAGGGAGAAGACAGAGGAAGCAAGTCAGTTAGGGACATATTGAGTTTGAGGTGTCTATTAGCTATCTAGAAAAGGGAATTGATCACAATGATCTACCTACAGTCCCCTCCCAGGGAGATGGACAGCAGAAATGTGGGTAAAGCGAGACATCGGTCAGTGTAAGACATGAAAAAAATAGCAATCATTTATAAATTATCAAGAGTTCATGAGGAAGGGAGGGTGAGGGAAAAAGTGGAAAAATGAGGAGCTGATATCAAGGACTCAAGTACAAAGAAAATGTTTTGAAAATGATGATGGCAACAAATGTACAAATGTGCTTGACACAATGGATGGATGGATGGGTGGATGGATGGATGGATGGATGGATGGATGGATGGATGGTGATACAAGTCCCAAGTAAGATGATTTATTAAAATAAAGATAGATATATTTTAAAAATAAAAGGACTTGTTGGCACAACAACTAAGCACTCCACTAATGGTCAGGTTGTCAGTTGCCCCAGGTCTCCCTGTGGGAGAAAAGCCCTGATGATCCCCTTGCTAAGGCTGACAGCCTGGACAACAGCATAGGGCCGAGCTACTATGTCATACAAGGCCGCTGTGGGTTGGAATATATTCAGCGGCACACAGCAACCACAACGTTAGACACAAGAGTGGAGCAAGTCACCAGTTGTGGTTTTGATGTATACCTCAGAAAAGAAGATTGGAATCCAGACATCTTATGAGATTCAGCATCAGATATCATGGTATAAAAACATGAGATCAGATAGAGAGAACCAACTGCATGCATTAGATGGAGATGAGTAGAGTGCTTGGTGGGGACCCAGAAACCAGTAAGAAGGATGATGGGAGTCAAACTTTGATCTCAATAGCAAGGACTTTAAATGATTAGTGTTTGGGCAATGGAATGTATTGTTGTACAGAATAAGTTTTAAACCAAATGAGTGTTCTCCTGATTTTTTTGGTACATCTCAAAAGAAAAGCAATAATTCTCTTCAATTAAAGGATTAGCATTAGAATTTTTAATCTCTGCAAGTAAAGTCACACATGCATTCAAACACACACATGTGCTAGAAACCGTGCTACTAACCACCATTTTAGCTGTCTTAAAATGAAGTTTTATAGTAGGCCTAAAATTTACCCAACTAACTAGGTAGATTCCTTCAAGCTTTCAGAGTCTCTGAGTCTGTGGCTCTGCTTATTAAAAGGAAAAGACATACCATGGAAATTCTACATGAGTGCAGTAAAGAGGAAAAATGATATCAAACCAAACAGCTTCATTGTCTTTGTTCTCTTTAAACAAAACCTCTATAATGATGTCTTTAAACAGGTGTTCTCAAATTTAAGCCTTGGAGCCCCTCTATATACTTCAAGGTTATTAAACTTTTGTTGGTGTGGCTCATATCTGTATATATTTACCATGTTCATTCATTGGAAGGAGAGCCAAGGTTGCCAGTTCTGCATGGGGCAATAGATGCCAATGCAGTGACTTGGTAACTCTAAAGGGTTAAATTCACAATACTTCGTTTCTAAAGCCAACAAACTGGTAACACTGCTTTGATGCACAGTAGAGGAAGCTGAGAAGTAAAGGCCTAAAATCCCTACTGTGTGAAGAACAGTTGAAGAAACTGATGATGCCAAATGTCATATTTGGAAAAACTACCAAATTTTCTGTCCCCTGATGGGTATGATTGCTATTGACTCAATGGCAATAGGTTTGGTTTGGTTTTTAATATTACCCAGAAGATAGTAGTATTGTGAGTCTGAAAATTTTCAGGTTATATTAAAGCAGTGGTTATTAAAGAAGGGAGAGACTGAGCCCCAGTGATTGAGTGCAGGACTGCAGCCCTCTGGTTTGGCGGTTCAAATCCAGCAGCAGCTCTCCAGGAGCAAGGTTGGGCCTCCCACTCCCACCAGAGGGCAATGATACCTCCAAAATATAATAAAAGAATAAAGAAGGGAGAATATGAAATAATACTATGTTGAGTAATCTCTTTTTTCTCCCATGAGGAAATATGTCTGTGTTCACCTGCAAGCTTTCTAGCAGTGAGATGCCGCCAATTGAGATGTCGTGAAGTTTAAGAGATTCACCCATCAAATTCTGGTCCCAACCCAAGAATGATCACTTATTATTAAACATTAAAATTAATTTGAGTATTTCTAAATTCCTTTCATAAAAGAGTGCAGTGAGGTAGAAGGAAATTACTAGTACAGTACTTAAAAATTAACTGAAATGTCAAATAGTCATTGGGTTAACATTCAGAGGCCTTAATTTGGGACAAATAATCATGAAAGGCTACGAAAGTGGACATGAATGACTTACTATGTGTGTTTTTCTCCCTTCTCTTCTCCTCCTCTTTATCCTTCTCCTCTCTGTCCTCTTCTTCTTTCTCTCCAACCTTGACTAAGATGACACAATGGAAGCCAGTAAAAGAGAGGACTGGGAAATAAAGAAAGGACATTGTAGAATGGTAATGGAAGAAAGGCAATTTGTGGAGCTTGGAAATACATGCTTCTAATGAGATGCTGAAAACATATTACCACTAAGCTCACTTAGTCTACTATGAACACCAATAGTAAATGCAAAATGCTGTGTTTTCTCTAAGAAATATTATTATTTGGATTTGTTTTCCTGCTATAGTGGTGGTTATACTCACATTGACTCTATGCACTACAAAATGAAACACTGCCTGCCCCTACCCCATCTTCACAATTGTTGTCTTGCTTAAGCACACCTTTGAAGCCATGATGGCAATGGATCTCAAAGAGGGTCTTCCTTTTCCACTGAACTCGACTTTAACAAGCCTGAAACCCTTCTCCAGGAACTCATCCCTCCTGATAGCATGGCTAGAGTAAGTGAACTGAAGTTTCATCATCCTCACTTCTTTCCATTAATTCATTTTATCGGGGGCACATACAACTCTGATCACAATTACATTTGTTGCCATCCTCACTTCTTTTTTAATCATTTTATTAGGGGCTCATACAACTCTCACCATCACAATCCATATATACATCCATCAGAAGCCAAGCACACCCACACATCTGTTGCCATCATCATTCTCAAAACATCTGCCCCCCACCCAAGCCCCCGGTGTCAGCTCCTCATGTCTGTCCCTCCTCCCCTATCACTTCTAAGGACATTCTTGGCTGTACTTTTTTAGAACAGATGTGTTTGTTTTTCACAGTTTATGATATTCTTAGCCAATATCATAATTCAAGGCATCAGTTCGTCTCCAGGCTTCCTTGTTCTTTATCTACCTTTCATGTGCATATGAGACCATTGAAAACAGCATGACTTGGGTCAGACACACCTGAGCCTTCAAAGTAAAACATTTGGTTTTTACTCCTGTAAAGATATCTTTCGCAGCAGATTTTCCCAGTGCAATGCAACATTTGACTTTGGAATGGCTGCTTAGATTTGGGATCTAAGTAAAATGAAATCCTCCACAGCTTCAATCATCTGGAGATGAATATGAAAAGAGCAGTGAATGTTGGTGTCAAAGCAAAGAGGAGAGGCAGGTGCTGAGTATGTCTGTGGAGCTTTAAGGAATTGCCAATTATGCACCTCTGTAGCTACCTTCTGTTATATGTGTTGCATCGATTGATGTGACTATGAAACAACATATCCTGGTTGTTTCAAGTTGTGTTTAGAAATAGCATGTTTAAAAGCAAAAGTTATGCTTTTAATGCCATTAAAATTAAAAAGCAAACCCACTGCCACTGGATCTATTGCTTCTCATAGTGACCCCATAGAACCAGATTGAACTGTCCATGTGGTTTTCTGAGACTACCATTCATTTTTTTAAATCATTTTATTGGGGGCTCATACAACTCTCATGATAATTAGCACATACATCCTTTGTATCCAGACCACATGTGTACCTTTGTTGTCATCATCATTCTCTAACATCCTCCTTCTACTTAAGCCCTTGGTATCAGCTCCTCACATGTAGAAATAACATTTAAAGTCCTTAAAGGAAGTAGGTTATAGGTGTGACTCCCGCACAGAAATATAGGGAGGCGTAATCATCGAGCAAGGAGAAGAAATCAAGGTGGTCTTGGAGTGCTAGGAAAATGAAGTTTAGGAAAACTGGAGTCATTATGACTCTCAATAAATTAGTGTATAACAAACAAATAACAATATAGAAGGGGCTGAGTCCCAGTGGCATAGTGGTTGAGTGCAGGACTGCGGTCCACGGGCTTGGCGGTTCAAATCCAGCAGCAGCAAAGCTCTGTAGCTCCCATGACCACCAGAGGACAGTGATACACACACACACACACACACACACACAAAAAAAACAATGTAGAAATAAAGTTATCTTATGTAAGTTAAGGAGCAACTGATAAGTGGGACCAATACTTTGATCATTATCTGATTAAGAAGAGATAAACAACGCTTTGTATCCTAAGGCATGTCTATTCCTCCCACCTACCTACCCCTCATTTTGATTGCCACTCAGCGGCATGTCCAGTTTGCATGGTTATTAGGTACCATCAAGTCTGTTTCAACCCCTAGCGACCCTCTGGACAACAGAAAAAAAATACTGCCCAGTCCTGCGCCACCATCACAGTTGTCCCTGTGCCTCAGCCCATTGTTGCAACTACAGGGTCAGTCCATCTCATCTCTGCATGGTTTACACTGGAGGTGTATACACCTACCGATTTGTATAGTCTTAAAAGTCCAGGTTTACCCAATACGAAAACAAACAATCCCATTAAAAGGTGGAAAAACAATATAAACAGAATTCATCAGAGAAGATACCCAGATGGCTAACAAACTCTTGCGAAATGTAGACAATCACTTGCCTTGGCAATGCATAGGTATAATCCTATCACAAACCGAATTGTACATCTTCAAGATAGGTCTTGATAAGTCCTTTCTGACCATGAGTGCCATGCCGTTCCTCTTGATTGTGTCATTCCTGGTATAGTAAGCCATATGATTTTCTAATCCATAATGTCTAGCATCAATCTGTTTCAGCTTATTAATGACTCAGATCACGATCATTTTGTGCTCCCCTTCCTTTTTGATGGCTTCCAATCTTCCTAGGTTCATACTTCATGTATTCTGATCATTAATACATTTTGCAGCTATTTCTTCTCTGAGGTATACCCCATTTCCAAATGACCCCCCAAACTCCACTTCATTCGTGTGACCATTGCCAGCTCTGCATTGGAAAGATGGATCCTCCATGGTCACATTTTGAGTGTGTGCTAGCCACCAGGACCTGATGATGTTCTGCTTCCATTCATTAGGCCTTCAGTCTGAGACAATGTTCTGATTCTATACATGCAGTTTCCAGCAGCTGCTTCCTCTGCAGTGGGCAGCCCATTTCTCCTTTGTGGTCTGCTTTTAGTCCAGAAGCCTTGCGGACACCTGTTCTCTTTGGGTGACCCTATTGGCATTTGAGATAGTAGTGACATCACTTCCAGCCTCTAACTCATAAGCCAGCACAGCGTGACAAGCTGACAGACAACTACAGTGGGGTCCAACAGTTCAACTTCTAAGCATATACTCCAAGAACTCAAAAGCAGCACTCCAGAGACTTGTACACCAAGATTCATTATATCATTATTCACAATAGCCCAAAAGGGAGAACCATATAAATGTTCAGCAAGAGATGGATGGGTAAACACAATGTAGTGTGTATATACAATGGAATACCATTCAGCCAGTAGTATGATTCATATCGTGACTGAAGTGAAGCTGAAAGAAATGATAGTCAGTGAAACAACTCAATCACAGAACCAGTATTTCCTCACGTACATATAAAGGAAACAAAGGACAAATGTATAAAGAATAAAGTTTATTGGTGGTAACAGGTGCAGATGGAGGGGAAAAGGGGTTCGTGGTGAGAAAAATATAGCACTGATCAAGGGTAGCATCACAGCCAATAATTGTGATGGTTGTCAATAAGTTGTATTTTACAAAAAGTTAAATTGGCAGAAGTTGTGTGATAGGTATGTTTCCATCGATGGTAAGTAAAAGAGAACACTGCTGAGGCTACTGATGATCTAGAGCCCCAAACCCACACAGGATTTGGTTTCTTGGTTTGGAGGTTTGGGTCATGGTTTTGGGACTTCGCATCAAAGACATCTCTGAAGAGATTAACCCCACCTTGTCCTTAGATGGGTTTAGGTCACACCTAGAAACATTTCTCTGAAGAAAGTAGCTCCACCCAGTCTTTCGGAGTACTCAGGATACTTGTAGTCTGAGAGAAGGTCAGACTGACTGAAAAAGAAGGATAGAGTCTATTTCCTTGGAAAATCCTGACTAGTGATTATCTTCATAAGAGAAGGAATCTGGAACCATGAAGATAACTCCTCTCTGGGACTGAATGTTAAAGGAAACTTGTGGGAGGCTGAAATGCTTGTTAGGTGACCACCCAGATTTACTACTTGTCGGTGAAAGTAGGAGAAATGCTGCACTAAAGAGCCGGGTTGACTTTGGTCATGACACCCGGGGACTTGGTTCACAGGAAATAGCAAGACAAGAGCAGGTTGACTGGTCTGAAGTTCATGACCTAGCATGAGAGAGCTAGGCATGTTGAGAATTTGTTCATGACCTAGCATGAGAGGGCTAGGCATGTTGAGAATTTGTGATGAGAACTCCGTCTAAAGGAAAGGCAACCAATGGCTACCGTGAGACTAAGTGAAACAGCCCACATTGAGTTGACCAGAACCGGACCAGAGAAGGGAAGCAATTTAAGTCTGTGAACTGATGCATATCGCAGCTGACTTTATGAATTGCCTGCCTGATTTGACTTTGCTAATGGATGCATACTTCAAGAGTTTCCAACTGGAACGAAGATTCTTCACGTTGAAAGATATGATTATTTCCTCAGAGCACTGGGTTGATGTAAGTGGGCAATATAGACATTAGATACCAAAATGGGGGAATAAAGGCATTAGGTGGTTGGCTTGCAAAATCTCATAGGTGGTGGAATATATATTCAAAGGATTATAGGATCAAGGTGTGTAGATATTTTGTAACTACAGTTGTAAGGCACAGGATATCTTTTGTGGTGACACATGTTGAATTGTATGCATTTTAGGTTTTTTATTTTTTGGCTATCACTGCTCTCCGGTGGTGGGAGTAGGAGGTCCAGCCCCACTGCTGATGCATTTTAGTTTTATCCTGTTAGGTATTGATATGATTTTATTGTTTATTTTAAAGTTACATATGGTTACAGAGTTATGTGAAAGTTTGAAATTAACAAGGGGTGGTCTGTGGCGGTCATGTGCTTATGTTAATTTCATGATTGAGATGTAGGGGTGGAGTCTAGCCTGTTCATCTGGAGATAGCCATTGAGTAGCCAATGAGGCCTCTGTGTGGGCATGGCTTTCTCCTGATACGTGTGGGAAATCTCGCGATATTTCTCTAATGAAGATGAGAAGTTGTTGGGAGTTAGTCTCAGAGACGATGAATGACAGACAAGACAAGATGGCAGTGTCTGAGGAGCTGGAGAAGCCACACTGCTTGGCCCTGATGGAGCCAGACCTCTGAAGGTGGAGAGGCCACGTGGAGACCCCTGCCAGCGATGAGTTGCTTCTGCCACCACTGGATGCTGTTGATGAACCTTGAGCCCTGGAAGCGAGGAGCCATGGGGAGACCCCTGCCAGCGCCGGGATTCTTCACCCACTGATCTTTGACTTCATGAGTCGGAAAGAGGCATTATAGACTGGTATCAGGCATATGTGTTAATATCGGACTTAGGACTTTGAACTGGACTGGGTTGGGATGATTTCTTTTTTCTTTTTTTGGGGGGGGGGGAGATGCTTTCTTAGTGTTCCATGCTTTTGTATATAAACCCTTTCCTTATATCCATATGCGTGTCTATGAAATTTGTTCCTCTAGTCTACCTGGACTAACATATAGAACATCCCAATTAATATACATAGTGCTTCTATTTCACCTCTTGTTTCAATATGTAGTGTCTGAGGTCTTAAAAACTTACAAACAGCCGTTTGAGGCACCACCGTTACCCTCTGCTCACCTGTTATCAATGGGGAAAATGGAGAGTCAGGGATATGAGGAGTCTATGGAACGTGTCATGGGTTGTCTTTGTGAACACTTGCCTCCCTTGCGATAAGATGGAAGAGGTGTATGGTGCCCACTACTATAGTGGCAGTATGATCAAAGATTTCATAGTGAATACAAATCAAAAGGGAAAAAATTATAACAGAAATTCATATCCTCATGGACTTTCTGTAGTCATTAGTGTTGGATAAACCCTGAGAAACTCTTTAAACCGTAAACCAAAAATATCCCCTGAAGTCTTTTCTTAAGCCAAACAACAATTTATCTATACTAGTTAAAAAAAAAAAAAGTTCTCCTCTGCGAATATTCTGCCTTATTAAGAAATGCCTATAAGGGATCAAATTGACAACAGCAACTTGAAAGATTAGATTTAAACTTTAAGGGACAATGGATTTATGTTAATGGGGAAGGAATGACTCAAAAAAGAAAAGAGTAAATCCACGACTGTAAGATTGAAAGCAACAACACCACACAGTACACATAGAAACAGTTGAATTGGTATATATTTTGCTATCTATTTATTATCAACAATAAATGTGTGTGATAGGAGTAGCCTTAATAACAAGAAAGCGAATAGAATTGGCTTTAACAACAGTGACATGGGTAATGACTTGTCTGTTATGAACTCATTCAGTTAATCTGAAAAAAAATTCGAAAGACAGGGAAGAGCCAGCTTCCAAGCTGCTGACTTGTGAAACTTTGCAGTAAGCGCATTTCCAGCTATAAGATCCAAACATCTAGTTTCCTAATCATGCCAAGGCGAAGAGGTGATGATGGGCAAAAACAAAGCAAAACAATGCATTAGCACATTTGCACCCGCCCTGCCCAAAGCTCTCTTCTCTCATCAAAACAAGGAAAGCAATCAATGTCGTTTCACAGAAGGGTTAGAGGGAAAATGGCAAACAAGCTGTGACTCAGAGATGGACTGCAGGAAGAGGCAAGCATGCTTGATTAAGAACCCCCTCAGCATAACCCAAGTGGAGGTGGAACAGTGGGAGCTGGGCTCGGAATTCAATGCTGATTATTTAGCAAAGCAGGTCTGGGACCGCATGGCACAGCAAATGGTTTCACTTCATTAATTCAGTCACATATTCACGGCAGATGCATAGAGCATTTATTATAAGTAAGGCTCTTGGGGGGACATAAAGTTGTAAAATAATAGTCTCTGTCTCTGCAAACACATGATTTAGTCTCCCAGTTACTAGAGTTGCAAAGCAAATTGCCCCCAAACTTGGTGACGTACGACAACTATTTATTATGCTCATAGACTGTGTGTCAAGGCCCAGCGAGGATGATTTGTATCTGCGAGGTAGTCTTTGGGGACATAGCTGGAAGGTGGGTGACCAGAACCAGCTGCTTGTTTGCTCATTTGTTAGGTGGTGGCTTGTAGCTATCAGTTGAGACCCTTGACTGAAGACATAACCAAAGGCTGGGCAGTGGCCTTATACAGCTTGCACTTCCTCCCAGCATGACCACTGCCTTCCAAAGGTGAGCACCCAGAGGAATGTGAACCAAGCAAAATCGGTATCATTTTTACGACTTCACCTCAGAAATCATGTATCCCAATCCCACCATCCTTTACTGGTCAAAGGCACCTTGGTGTCATAGTGCATTACAAGTTGGACTTTAAAACAAGGTCAGCAGTTTGAACTGACCCGGTACACTGACGGACAACCCTGAGACATTCTGCCCCCTTAGAGATGTTTAGCCCCAGAAGCCCTCAAGGGCAGATATTCTCTATCCATAAGGTTGCTATAATTGAAGGATTTGGTTTTAGGTTTTGATTCTATGGATCAGAATGGTCATATGTTGTTGTTTGTTTTTGTTGAGTGCCTTCAAGTAAGTTCTGACTCATTTGTTCAAAAGAGGAAAACACCTTGCCAGATACCCTCCTCCCAATCCTATCGCTGCAGCAATTGTGTCTCTTGTCGAGGGTCTTCTTTTTTCCATTCTGTTTTACCAAGTATGGTGCCCTTCACTGGGGACTGGTCCATCCTGATACTTGTCCAAAGTAAGTGAGATGAAGGTTTGCCATGCTCACTTCTAAGGAGCATTCTGGATACACTTCTTGCAAGATTGTTTTGTTTATTCTTTTGGCAGTCCACAGTACATTGAATATTCTTCACAAACAGCGTAATTCATTCATTCCTCTCCTGCCTTCCTTCTTTATGATTCAGCTTCTGGTTGGTGTGAGGTCATGGAACATACCATGACTTGGGTCGGGAGGGCCTCTTCTCAAAGTCACATCTTTACATTCTAACACTTTTCTGAGGTCTTTCTCAGCAGCTTTTCCCAATGGAGTACACTGTTCAATTTCAATTCCCAAGGGAATGGATTGTTACAATGGCAACTCTAGAATTTTCTCCAATTATTATCCTGTCTCTTATTAGTCCTGTTTGGGAAAGTAAGGTATAAGCCATACTGAAGTCTGTAGTCTTTGATCTTCATCAGAAATGCTTCAAGATCTTTTCATTTTCAGCAAGTAAGTGTGTGCTATCTTCATAATGCAGGTTTTTAATGAATCTTTCACTCTTCCTGATGCTGTGTTCTTCATGTCATCTAGTTTCTTGGATTATTTATTGGCTTACCATGCTTAGACTGAATACGGAGGAGAGAGGTACACAACCCTGCCACACACTTTCTTGGCATTAACCAGTCATTGTTCCCTTGTTCTGTTAAACAATTGCCTCTTGGCCTGTGTATAGTTCTGCAAGAGCACAATTAAGTGTTTAGCAATTCCCATTCTTCAAAAAGTTAACTATAATTTGTTATGATCCCCACAGATGAATGACTTTGCATAATCAATAAAACACAAATTGCTTCCAGCTAAGATCCATATAACACCAGAAAAGATATCTTTCATTTTGTATCCTCTTCTGAATCTCACTTGAGTTTCTGATAGTATTCTAAGTACTGCTGCAGTGTCTTTGAATTAACTTTAGCAAACCTTGACTTGCATATGATACTGCTTTGTAATTTCTGGATTCTCTTGGTCGCCTTTCCTTGAATGAGCATGAACATGCATCTCCTCCAGCTGGTTGGCCAGGTAAATGTCCCAGCTTTCTTGGAATACACTAGTGAACACCACCGGTGCTATATCTGTTTGTCGAAACATTCCCATTGGTATCCCATCAGTTCCTGGAAGTTTGATTTTTGCCAATGCCCTCAGTACAGCTTGGCCTTCTTATTTTAGTACCATTGATGTTTGATCTTATGCTATCTCCACAAATTGTTCAACAATAACCAATTCTTTTTATACAAGTATTTTTCTCTATCTTCCCTCAGCACTCCTTGCATCTTTCAATAGCTTCCCCTTATAATTCTTAAAAATTGCTATTCATACCTTGTCTGTTCGCACCCCACCCCAGTTCTTTAGCTTGGGCAATTGCTGAATGAGTTTTCCCCTTTTGCTTTTCATCCCCTATGTCTTTATACATATCACTGTAATTCTTCATCTTCTTAAACTGCCCTTGGGAATCATCTACTCAGTTCTTTTACTTCATAATTTCTTCTCATGGCTTTAGATATGCTGTATTCAAGAGCAAGTTTCGGAGTCTCATCTAACATCTATTTTGGGCTTTTCTTTCTTTCCCATTCATTTCAATAACCTTTTGCTTTCTTCCTGTAGGCTGTCCATGATGTTACTTGACAACTCATTTGGTCTTAGTTTTAAGAGTGTCAAATCAATTCTTGAGCTGGTCTCTAAATGTAGGTAGGAAGTAATCAAGGTCATGCTTTTCTGCAGCTTCAACTTGAACTTGTCTATAAATAATTGATAGTCTAATCTGCAGTCCTCCCCAAAACTTGTTCTGGCTAATATTATTGAGCATCTCCATCTCCTCTTTCCATAAATTTAATCAATCTGGTATTCTATCTCATATAGTATAAAATTGCCATTTATTTGGTTGGAAAAAGGGGTATTTGCAATGACCACATTGTTTGCCTTGCAAAATTCTATCATATAATCTTGGGCACAGTTTCTTTCACCAAGGCCATAGTCTCCAAATATCAGTTCTTTGTTTCCAATGTTCACATTCCAGTCACCAGTAATTATCAACACATCTTGATTGCATGTTGGATCAATTTCAGATTACAGAAGTTGCTAACAATCTTTAATTTCTTCATCTTTGGTACTGGTGACTGGTGTGTAACTTTGATTAATAGTCGTATTAACTTGTCTTCCTTATAGGCATATGGATATTATCCTATCACTGACAGTGCTCTATTTCAAGATAGCTTTGGAAATGTTCTTTTTGATGATGAATGTGACACAATTCCCGTTCAATTTATCATTCCTGGCATGGTAGACCATATGCTTGTTCAATTCCAAATGTCCAATATAAGTCCATTTCAGAGTACTAACATATATGATATAGATCTTTATGTGTTCTCTTTCATTTTTTCTATTGCTATTTATTTTTGGTTTTGAGAATATGCATGGTAAAACATATGCTAAGTCAAGAATGTCTAACATGCACCATTTAGTGACATTGATTACACTCTGAATTGTATACCTGTTCTAACATTGGTCTTCCCCTCCCGTTAACTTAAATTTACTGCCTTCTGAGGTTCCTACGTAATCTTTCAAGTTGCTTCATCAGTTTGATCCCACATAGATAGTTATTAAAAGAACATAATATTCAAGGCAGACATTTTAACTAGTTAAATTAAACTATTATTTGGTTTTAAGAAGACTTCAGAAAATATGTTAGGCTTATATTTTTAAGTTATCTTTCAACCTCCATGGCTACAGGAAATCTAAAGTCTATGAGAAATTGAAATTTTTCTTTGCAGTTCTTTGATCAGTTTCTTCTATAATGTTCAGTAATATTAGTCGGACACTCTTTCTTGTGGTCTCACAGAAGGGGCAACAGTTGTTTATCCATGGCGGCAATCAGTTACACAATGGACATCCTCCTGCTATTCCTCATTCTCCTTTTTTTTTTGTTCTTCTCAGTGACTAAAGACCAGTATGGAGTCTAGGATGTCTGCTTTGCAAGTTTTTAAGATCCCTAGCACTATGCAACAAAATGGCAGGTAAAACAGAGGCACTAAATGTGATTAGGCCAATTCACGGGCATGTCCTATGAAATCATGACCTTAAACATCCAAAGCTCTGTTTTTAGTTGCACATAAGGAATTCCCAGCAGCTACTCATATTAGGGTGGGGATCACTGTTGTAAATATATTTAGCACACAACTTTTTCCAGTTCAAATTTTTTCAGATGTACAACTTCCTGAAAGTAATTACAGTGACCAGCCTGCTCAACACAGCTCTTAATCTTTTCAGTATTTTCATCCCCATTCACCCATCATTCCCCACTCTCACTTATCTCTGATAACCACCAATAAATGCTGTTCTCTGTAATTTGCCTTTTCCTGTCATTTTAAATTAGTGAGGTCACATGTATCTTTTCTCATGGACTTAATTCACTTAGCCTAGCCTATTCAAGTTTTATCCAGTGTAATAAGTTTTTAAACTTCATTTGTCTTACTGAGTGAGTCCAATTTCACTGAATGTATGTCCCACATCCTGTTTATCCCCCTGTTGTTCTGGTAAGGTGCACTTAGGTGGTTTTCTCCTGTGTTGATTGTGAACAGGCCTGCAATGAACACAGGTGTTCCAGTCTCTGCTTTTGTCTACAGATCTAACGGAGCATTGCTGGGCTACCTGTAGCCATCCCCATGGGAATGAAATCATATCACAAGATGGTTGAGTGGCTATGCATTGGTCTGCTCACTCAAAGGTCAGCTAGTGGTTTGGAAACTCTAGCCCATCTGTGGGAGAAAGGCAGAGCTGTCTACTCCCTTAAAGAGCTGCAGTCTTAGAAACTTACAGGAGTCTTTCTACTCTGTCCCGCAGGGTCACTCTAAGCTGGAATTGACTAGATGACAGTGTGTTCAGTTTGGTTTGCTTGGTGAAATGAACAAATTCTTGAAATCCTGTTGAGGTATTGGAGATTTTACTTTCAGAGCCTCACAACCCTAAAGGGACTCCTTGGGGGTATAGTATTTACAAGTCGGCTGAAATTCTTGTGGTTAGCAGTTTGAAACCACCAGCGGCTCAATGAAAGAAAGACTGGGTTTTGACTCCGGTAAACAATGGCAGTCTTAGAAAACTATGAGTCAGCATTGACTGGTTTTGCTGCCATGGCAATGTGCCTACTCATACAACCAACTCAGTGCACCAGGTGGGGCAAAAAACAGCATGTCTCTCTTTCCCCACTCACCTGCCTCCTCTGACCTTACTGTGTGCAACTTCCTTTTGTTTCTACAAATGAAAAGGAACATGAAAAGACAGTGATTTCATGACTTAGAAGAGGTGAAAAAATGAGGAAGGGGCTGTCAGTCATTCAAACAGATGAGTTTGATAAACGTTTCCAAAAAGAAATTGCAGATTTGAGAAATGTGTGTAGTGTCATAGAGAATACTATGAAGGTGACAGGTTCTTTTGTAAAAAAAAAAAAAAAAAAAAATTAAATGCACAGTTTTGAAAAGTATTTCAGATTTTTGGAGATTACTCCCTCATATGTTGCTTTCTCTGGATGGTTCTGAGTCTACAGAAACCCTACTCTTTTTCAGAAAGGCGTATGGCAAATGCTACAGGTTAAAGACACCCGATGGGCAGGGTGCCTCTGCCTTCATCTGAAAGGCTAAAAGAGAAATGAATGGGAATTGTTTCCAACGACAAAGTCAGTGGTATTTAGGGCCTAACTTGTATACCACCCACGATCCTCTAGAGATCTAGCAAGGTTATAACCCTACATTTTTGGCCTGCACTGACCCAGACTGATAAGAAATACTGTTTGTTTATCTTTCATCTAGTCTAAACCACATTCCTTAGATCAACAAGGGAGACCATCAAGCAACTGGTACCGAGTTGATGTTTATTAATCAATCAATGTATTTATAACCTAATGTTTGTCAAAGACTGGTCCTTCACACATCTGTTGTGTTGTGGATTAGAGATTGGGCTGCTAACCGTAAACAAAATGGTCTAAACCCACCAGCTACTCCTCAAAATGGGAAAAGATAAGACTGTGTGGTTCTGAGGGGATTTGCAGCATTGGACACCTTAGGGTCTTTAGAAATTCAGATGGACTGAGTGGCCATTGTCTGAGTTGTAGGTTAAACAGCTGTCTGAGAGATCCAGTCAGCACTAAAGGCTTGTGTTGGTGACTTGTGCATAAAGTTGTTTTCCTGTAGCAAAGGAGTCAATTCCAAATCCTGGTAAACCTTGATGTGGCAGAGTAAAAGCTTGTTCCATAGGGTTTTCTTTTCTTGTTTTTTTAGGCATCACTGCCCTGGTGGTGGGAGTAAGAGGCCCAGCCTTTGCTCCTGTGAGCTGGAATTGAACCTCCATCCCAGTGGGCTGCAGTCCCACGCACAACCACTACGCCACCGGGGCTCAGCCCGCCATAGGGTTTTCAATGACCGATTTTATTTTATTTTGTTTTAGAAATATATCACAAAGATTCCTCTGTGCCATCCACCTCCAGCCTTTTGGTTAGCGTCGGACTATGCACCACCCAGAAATTCCAGCACAAAGCCTACCCTTGCCATTATCTTACTGCTTTTCCACACACACCCGCTGAATTGACTGTTTGCTTCCTGACTGTGTTGTGACTAATGCTCCTTGACCAGTCTAATGCTTACAGAGCCAGTCTCCCTCCCAAGGACCCGAGGCAACCGGCGCTTCTGGATGCTGGCATCTCAGTCGGAACCTTCATCCCTAAAACAGTCATCAGCACCTGCTGAGGCCAGTCCTGTACTAGAGATGTCAGAGGACACCAGATAGGGTGGACTCCTTCTTGAAAAAATGGAGAAAGGCCAGGCAGGGCAGCAATGTCATGCCTAAAGCATAATTCATTGGTTAACAATTCCATTGATATGTATAAGCATGCACCCAAAAAACAGTATTTCATGTTTTTTTTTTCTTTTTCTAATTAGAGATGGGAGCTCAAAAATAGCCATGATTGTCATGGCCTTCTCCACCCATATATTTTTTTAATCATTCCGGTCAGCAGTGGCATTGAGAAGATTCACAGGGATGAGGAAGAGGACCAGAGCTACTTCGTTATCTTCAGGGATGCCAGACTTTTAAGATACTCTAATACTTTTAGCTACCCATCCCTGTGGCATCTTTATGTCTTCCATGTTGTGTGATGCTGGACTCTATGCCATTGGTATTTCTAACACTGGCAGAGTCATCCATGTTGTGCAAGTTTCAACAGAGCAACCAGATTAGGAAGAAGGCCCTGGTGACAGATCTTGTATAGAAGCAGAGTAATACCAGAAAATGGTTTACCTGTGTTTTACTAATGATGCAAAAAGCATTCAACTGTGTGGATGGAAACAAACAATGGTGAACATTTGAAGAATGGGCATTCCAGAACATTTTGCTATTCTCATGAGATAGAAAAAGAGGGATACTTGTAGTTCAGATAAAACAAAAGGACTCTTCCTGTATGGTTTAAAATGAGCTAAGGTGTGTGTGACAGTCATGTACTTGTGTGTCAATTTCATGTCTCGAAGTGTAGGGGTGGAGTCTATCCTGTTAATCTTGAGATAGCCAATGAGACTTCTGTGTGGGCATGTCTTTCTCTGAGAATTCTAGGAAATCTCACAATATCTCCCCTGTGGAAGTGAGTCGTTTGGAGATGCCGGACTGATAAGACAAGATGGCAGAATGTGAGAAACTGGAGGAGCCAAACAAGAAGCCACATGGGCTTACCCTGATGGAACCAGACCTCTGAAGCTGGAAAAGCCACAGAGAAATCCCTGCCAGTGCTGAGATGCTTCTACAGCTACTGCTGATAGACCCTGAGCCCTGGAAATGAGGAGCCATGAGGAGACCCCTGCCAGCACTGGGATACTTCTACTGCCACTGGATACACACCCACTGGCCTGTTCTTGCCAGGGTGTGATTGCATGTGCTTCATGAGAAGAAAGGAGATTTTATAGACTAGTATCGGTCATATGGGCTAATGTCGGACTTCTGTCCTTGGACGGGACTGGGTTGGGATGTTTTCTCAATGTTCCATTCTTCTTGTATATAAACCTTTCCCTTATATCCACATGTATGTAAATGAATTTGTTTCTCTAGTCTACCTGGACTAACATAGTATGCAGCAAGGTTGCATCCTTTTATTGCACTTATTTTCTGTATGCTGAGCAAGTAGTCCAAGAAACTTTATTAAATAAAGAGCAATAGGGTATGAGAATTGCAAGAAGAGTTTAACAACTTGTTATATGCATGTGACACAACTTTGGTTAACAAAAATGAACAAAATGCAAAGCACTTATTGATAAAGATCAAAGATTACAGTCTTTAGAAATCCCCATAACTGGACCAATAAGGAACATTGTGATGAAAGGAGAAAAGTACTAAGTTGGCAATTGCTTCATTCTATTTGGAGCCACCATTGATGTCCATGAAAGCATCCATCAAAAAAATTAAGTGATGTTTTGCACTGGGGAGATCTGCTACTCAAAGACCTCTTTGGCGTTTTAAAAAGCAAAGATGTGATCTTGAGGACTAAGGTACACCTCCAAGTGTCCAATATACTCACCTTCACAAATGGTGGAGAAAAAAAAAAGGATGACAAAGATAAAACCCATGGTCCAGAAGTATGTTGTTAGCTAAGAAGATTGAAGATACTACGGACTGCCAAAGGAACGAACCAATGTTCCTTGGGAAAAGTACAGCTAGAGTGCTCCTTAGAAGGGAGGACAGTGAGATTGTGGACATGTTATCAGGAGAGACCGGTTCTTAGAGAAGTTCTTACATTCTGCTTGGTAAAGTAGGGGTTCACTGACAAAGAGCAAAACCCTTATCTAGATAGACTGATGGGTGGCTAACATAATGGGATCAAACCCAATAAAAATTTGGGCAACTGGGCAGGGGTTCATTCTGTTGTGCATAGGGTCAATGAGTTGGAACAGATACCACAGCACCTACCGATTACAATAAGGACTTTGAACAGTAGTGGCTTTCCAGGTATAGGGCTCGCATTAACAAGACCTCTTTCCTTCTTGATTTACAGTCTGCTACGGTGAAGCTGTCAAAACCAGTGGCACTGTGGACCCAGCAGGATGTCTGCAAGTGGTTGAAGAAACATTGTCCAAATCAGTATCAAATCTACAGTGAGTCATTCAAACAGCATGACATAACTGGTAAAGTATGCAGTATCCAAAATATTTCCTTTCTTGTCCCCTCCTCATCCCCATGGCCTTTCCCACACCCTCATAATGAAGCAACATTTTTTGGCTGAGCTTTTCTGGAACGGGTTTACTTTAAAGGGGTGATATATTCCAGATCTGTATGGGACTAGCTACTTAATGAGCACAAGTGGTCACTGTAGAGGACTCTGGATATTGCATGTCTGATATGAAACTGTCTGGGAATCAGGATAGGGGTTTGAGGAATCCTAGAGAAAATAACAACAGCCCAATCTTAGAGAAGAGGCAGGCAGGAAGCCTTTCAAATTAACTTGCTTGTAGGAGCAATACGGTGGATCTTCGTAGTAGAGATGGAATTTTAGAAAAGAGTTTTCTAAGTAGGAGAATAGAATTGCTTGTATGCCTCATCATTATAAAGTGAAATATAATAACACTAACTCATGTCCCTGGAGATGAAAACCTTCAGGGCATAAATTAAGACTTGAGTTAGGTCAAGAGTATTGAATTGTGAAGGTCAAGAAGTATCTGGAAGCATAAAATATGACAGTATAATGAACTGTTACAGATCCTTCAAATCATGGTTCTTACTTAGGGGGTGGGACAGACAAGGTAAAGGGCATATGCCCACTTGGGGAGCCCAACAGAAGACTTTCCAGAAGTCTCTCTCCTCTTGCTCTTGAGGGTTTGCTGCTGGGTAGATGTTCTTCTTCTTTCCCTTCTCTTTTGCAGTCACTGCTTGGAAAGAACCCAAGAGCACCAGCTTCTGGGTACCAGAATCGTGTAACTCTGGGGGCAACAAAAAGGTGGAGAGCCCTGGTTCTAGTCAAATACCTTTGTTCTTCCGGGAAAGCCCAGGGCTGTGAGAAAGGGACATGCCTTTAAGTAACTCAGTATCCTAGGCACCTAGACATGGAGACTTTCCAAGTTCTCTTGATCTCTTGCTGAGAGGGCAACAATCTTACTGTTGGTCCATCACTGCTGTTACTTTGAAAAAGGGGCCCGTACATGTCAAGCATTTCCTTCTGTGCTCATGGGAGCAAATTTCTTGGCTCCCAAAATCAGGACTTGATTGGTGGTTTTCAAGTGTGTCTCAGGAAACTCTGGGCTATGCTAGCAGCTGTCTGAGAGGCAAAATAGAGCTCCGAGTCCAAGGTGGGGACTTCACCCCGTGCAGGTCTGTTTTAACTATTTAAATCCAACAGAAAATGTGATTTGAGAGCAGGGTGCTAGCACCCCATGAGGTTTAAAAATGCTGACCTGCGTGTCAGAGAGTCCAGTTGACACATATGAAGTCTAAATATACAAGGGCCAGACCCAGTGTGACTCACACTGAGCTCACAAGTTAGGGAATAGAATCGATCTTCCTAACCTCAGTGTGAAAATGGTGCTCTATGCACATCTCCCACTCCCGAACTTGGCACCATGGCCATTTGTTGTAGAATTCCTGAAAGGCCGATTGTCATCTGTACACACTTAGTTTAGACCCTACTTGCCTAGATTCCATTTCTTTGGCTCTCCATTAATAATATAAGAAAAGCCCACAGAGGGTACGTATTCACCACTACAAGTAATCCATCAGTCAGAGCCATTTGCCTGCTTACCAGAGGCTTCCTCAGATAATGGGCACTTAAGAGTTCTTAATGTCTGAGCCATAGTAGTGGCAATGACTCTTTCATGATCACATTAGAAAGAAACATCGCCTTTTTCTTTAGGGTCAGGATCCAGAGGTACTCCCGAGGGAAGGGTCCACATTTGTAAAATTTAAATAGAGCACTGCACACCTCACAGAGGACCCCTGCTCCTGTGCTGCTGCAATGAATGGGACCACTTCCCGGGGTGCCTGGCAGTGTGGGACCAGGGAATAGGAATGAGGTCCATGTCTCAAACAGCTCTCACCTTGCATTGGGTGGCCCTCTGGGTCTCCTAATTAACCTCTGGAACATCCCAACCTTCTGCTATCTTGAGCAATGTGTTTAACCTGGAAGGATCCTTTAACCTCACTTCCTCATCTTTAAAATAGGTCAGAGAGTTGTCATAAGGATCCAATAAAGCCACGCATATTTTTATTTAAAAGCCCCATTTATTGAGGCTTTCAACATGCCAACATTGGACTCTTTCCCATGCTGTGGCTCGTTGAAGAGTTAGAACTCATTCTTCTTCTTCATTCTCCAGGAAGCCTCTTTTCTGCTAAGAAAAGAAACCAGGGACTTCTTTATGGATTTAGAGAACCAAGAAAAAGATCAAGATTAACATTTTGTCTGTGTCTATTTGTGTGTCGTTTTTAGTTTTGTGTTGGCGTATAATCATATGTCTTAAAATCCAATAGCCCCATCTTACCAAGAAGAGTTGTACAAGCATCACCACAATCCATTTTAGAACATTTTCTTCATTCTTGTAGTCCTTGTTATTAGCTCCCCATTGCCCCCCAACCCCTTCTTCCATACCCACGAGGACCCACTCCTCCCATTACTGTCTCTGCACAATTTCCTGTCCTGGATTTCATATATGGAAAAACATTTTTTTAACTAACGATAACAAAGTGAAACAAATTAAAATTCTTAATTGAAAATAAAGTCAAAAATATTTTAAGACTAGAATAAATTAAATGGACCAGAAGGGAAGTCAATCGATAGGGTGCTACAGTTTCACCTCACAGCTTCTCCAACAATCCACTTCTCAATAGATTCTGCATGATGGTGAGACTAAGCATACTCCTGGCCAAACGTCAGAGGGGCTCACCAAGAGCTTAATCCACATGTATTTCCCCTTAGCTTTTTTTCTAACTGAAACAGCTTTAAAATAAATCAAATGGGAGATCAAATGATAATGTATTGCATTTTGACATAACCACGTGCACCTTAATCGACTTTGCAAAGCTCTCTGTCTGATAGCCAAACAACTCATACCCCACAACTATGATTGGAGGTAATTCGCCAGAGGTTTCATCCATGTGTGGACCCTGTAAATGGATTTGGGGTTTCTGCCTTCTGTATATCAGGTATTCACGATTTAAGCTCTGATACCATTCCCCCCTTTACATTTGAATTTTAATGTTTGCAATCCTTGGCTGACACTGACTAGTATGTGTCTTCCATGTGGATTTAGTTGACCCCTCACTTAGATGGCTGCTTGCTTGAAAACAAGCCTTAAAGGTACCAGAACCTCTCAGTACTGATAAAGAGGCACTCTCCAGTGTCTTCACCACACTATGGTGTACTACCCACATCTTCAGTGATCTCTTCATGAGGGCAAGTATCAATCAGGACCACATCATAAGAATGAATTGTTCTTAGACTGAGATTAGAAATTAAGTGGAGACCTAAAATCTATTCATGCATTATGGTTTCTATATGTCTCTGGTAACACTAGGTGTAACATTGTCATTTTATGTTAGAGGACATTACCAATCACCCCCCTGGGGCTGCATCTTTTTGATTTTCACCTATTTGAGGCTTCAAAGGACCACCCTCCTCTCCTCCTTTCGGACCTCTCCTTCTGTAAGGGTGAATGTAAAATGCTCGAGTGTTCAAAAATACCAAACAGCTTGCAAGTATCCAGCCTGCAGTTACCAGCTGTGTCATGTTGGAGACTGTGGGTATCGTACTGCCCTTGGAGACTCAAATAAGCAGGGCAATGAGGTTTGTAAAAACTCAAAGCTGGTAGTGACAAAGCAAACCTCTCCAGGCTATGCAGACAGTAGAGTGACTTAGAGAGAGGACAAGTTAATGGCTATGAGTGTTAGGTTCAAGCCCAAAGCTGGAACTGATGTTATGCCCTGTTACAGAGGTGGGTTGGTAAATGTCAACTTCTCCACTTGCAAAAAGATGGTAAAACAATAACAGTACCTAGTTTGTAGGTAATTCAAAGGCATAAAAAGCAGTCAGTGACTGCAAGTTGCAGCCTGTTTCTCAGGCACGGTCCTGATGTTTGTAAAAAAACAAAATGTGTACACAGAAGCAGAGATGCATCTCTCTTTTCTCCCCTTTACATTGGGAAAAGAGCAATTCGATAAAATGATTATGTACTTTTTTAAAATCTGGGTTTGTCCATCTCCTATGCTAATTGGCGAGACTGTACTGAAAACTGTTCTCATGTCTCTTATTTACATACTAGTCGTCTGACTGCAGCTATTCAGTTTGCTCCTATTTTTAACCCAAGGATCTCCAGTATTTTTGTTGATAAATAAATGTCTCTTGAATTAGACACTGATGGAACCATGGTGGGAAATAAAAAAGATCATATAATAAACAGGAACAATGGGTTATACCCTCCCTTATGCTCCTCCATCCCCAACTTTCAACATGCAATGGCTGTAGGATGTCACACAAGGACATACCTCCAACCTAAGCTTCTGGTCAGGAAGATGAAAACCTTATTTACCCTAAAGGGTTTCTTGAAAGATTAAATGGATGACATACAGACACAATGCTCAGTGCCTGAGACACAGTGAACATGTATTTATCCACTTAGAAATTATTTATGGAGCATCACATTTTGAGAATACAACAGCAAATAAGACAGTTGGTGATCTGTGTTGGAGAGAATTTTTGCTGCCACAAAAAAGCACCCCCCAAAAACTCTACATTTTCTACATCGCAGCCTTCCATGTTAACTGATTCAAAAGGAGCCATTTCATAACCTATGCTATGTAAAATTGATAGCAATATGAAATATGTGTTAGCAAACACATAGAGAAGGCATTGATGGCTCGGTGGTAGAATTCTCACCTCCCACAGGGAGACTAGGTTTCTGTCTTGGGTCACTGTGTCCCAAATGTAAGCCTGAAGGCTCACATGTGGCTGTGATGCTGAACAGGTTTCAAAAGTTTCTAGACCGTTGACTGGGAGAAAATCAGGCAATGAAAATTCTCTGAATCACAAGGAGCTGATCTGTTTGCTCTCCTTGGGAGGGGCAGGACAGGGCAGCAGCCCCTGCTGTTGTGCTTGGAGTCACCCACGGTCTGGTAGTAAACACACGCAGGTAAATTCCAGAGGAGCAGTTGTCTTCCCTCCACCATCATGGGAAAGACAAGCTGATATCAATCATCCTTGTCTGGAAATGGCATCGTTTGCCGTTTTGATTCTTCTCGAGTGGTTTTAGCATGTCTCCTGGGTTCCTCATTCATGAGTTTCATCAAATCTTACACATGTGTCCATTTCTACATACATGCAACAGTCATGATTTTAACTTCAAATACATGCCCAGACAGTTTCCGTTTTGTAAAAACAACAGCAAGAACAACAAAAATCATTTCAGCCAACCATTCCACCATGTTACCTTTGCTGCCTCTGCTTTTCCTGGAAGAGCAGTAAATTCAAAACCAATTTCCCCACTATTTCCAAACTCTAGCCATGCCTCTGCCCCCTTCTCCACCCCCACCCTGTAAAACCTTTTGCAAATTTCCTATTTGGGTTTCTAACACTCTCATTTTATCAAGAAGGCACCTGCTATTTTGTGGGAGATGTGTTTAATCAGACGAGAAGCTACTAGTGTTTAACTCGCTGCAGAAGTTCCTTTAAAAAGGAATAAGACGGTTGGAACACCTGAGAGGCCTTAGGATTTATAGATTTAAATCATCAGATTAGGCTTGAAGGAAAGCCATTTGTCTATTTTCCCGTGCTTGCAAGATTCCTGGCTTGCCGTTCTGAGGCCTGCCGGGGAATGCTGATGAGGCCGCTCTACTGGGGACAGGTGCACGCTCGCCAGCAACTTTCAGATTCTCTTTCATGCACAGTTAGGAATCTTTTCAGGTTTGAAGCGGTCTCACCCCCTGGCTGTGCCTGGCAGTCTTCCTGCAGTGGTTGCCGAAGTCACCCCACCTCATTCGGCTTCAAATCCGCCATCAGCCCCGGGCCCCTTACCCCCGCCAACTTTAGAGACATATTTCCATGGATTAGGCACTCAGAACCCCCCAGACTTGGGACCATTTTTCAAAAGCTAGTTTAAAGGTGGAAAGTGTTTCCACGGCGTCTGCACAGTGTATCCCCAACAGGAATCCTTTTACTGCCCATGTGAACAAGGAGGTGTCCTCCGAGTCATCCCTGGGAGTGGTCAGTATTGATTTGCCCTGTTTCCCAGTGGTCTCTGATAAAAGAGATGGATATGCCTGGCTCCTTTTGCCCATCGGCTGTGACCTGTTCATTCACCTCCCTCCTTTACCACAACAGCCTCTTTAAAGAGAGAGCACCCTAAAATTTGCCTGCACGACTGCTGCTGACTCAGGGGGAGTCAGCTTTGTCATTTTCAGACTCTGTGTGTATGGAGGGGGGAGGGAGGCACTCTCCGCTCGCAAAACCCCATTCTGTTCCTGCCGAATTTTCTGAACAGCCCCCACCCCACCCACCTCGTGTCTGTCTGCTGTTCTTTTCTAAGTCTTGGATGATGGCTAGCGCTCCCTGTAGGGTGCAACATGGTGGGTAGTTAACAAGTATCAAAAGAAGAGGAAGAATTGTGTGATGCACCTGGGAGACCCTGGCTTAGCAGCATCCAGGAGAGCTGCGTGAAGTAGATCTGTGGTGAGTGTCTGAGGGACCTCCACCACAGTTTCTCATCTTCATCACTTTCCCCTCTGGTTATCATCTTGCATTTTTTTCTGTATCTTTGTGTCTGTTGCATCTCTCTCTCTTTTTTTCAATAATTTTATTGGGGGCTCTTACAGCTATTACAACATTCAGTACATCATTTGTGTCAAGCACATTTGCACACATCTTGCCACATACATTTCCAAACATTTTCCACTTGAGCCCTTGGTACAAGCTCCTTAAAAAAAAAAACTCCCTTTTCCCCTCCCCCCCTTTTTTAATGACTCATTTTATTGGGGGCCCATACAACTCCCATCACAATCCCTAACAACATCTGCTGTATGCAGGCCACTTTTACACACCCATTGCCATGATCACTCTCAAAATATCCTCCCTCCCTCCAGGCCCCCATTATCAGCTCCCTATATTACCCTTCTTCCCCCCCCCCCTTCCCATTGAACCTTTAGTAATTTACAATGCATCTCTCTTTTACTTGAACAGTTCTATAACTTTAATTCAACCTTGAGCATCATTTGATATCTGCCCTACAAAGTTCCTGCCATTAGGGGATGAGGATCCCCATAAGCTGAGTTTCAAGTAGCATTTATCCCTCCCCCCCCACCCCGTTTTTAACCCCTCTTGAGTTCTGATGGTGTAGTGGTTATACTTTGGATTACTGACCACAAGGTCCACACTTTGAAACCTTAAGAGAGAAAGGTGGGGCTCTCTACTTCTATAATGGATTACAGTCTCGAACAAATGTCCCTCGCTAATCCATAGCATGACAGGAAACAACACTGGAGACACTGGGCTGGAATTTCACCCAATCTGACCCCAGCACACTGGGGAGACACACTAAGGGGAGCAAGAGGAGCAAAGCAATGAAGTCCCTGAGGATTACCAAAAATAGACTTTGGGGCCAGGGCGTGGCACCCCATCAGATTTGACCGGAAAACATTCATAACAGTCAACAAACAGACCTGGAACTATTAAAAGACTTTTCTATTTTGTTTTCTATTGGGTGTTTTGGTTGTTGTTTTAGGGGTTCTTTTTCTCTGTTTTGGTTTTGTGCTTATTATTGTTTTTACATGTCTAGCTTGATAAAATAGGCGGGAAAACAATCAGGCAGATGAAACAACAAAACAGTTGGTTCTGGGGTGCCGTAGTAGATGGGAAGTCAAGGGAAAGGAAGGGGGGTGCCAGCAAACCAAAGGACGGGGGAACAACAAGTGATCTAAGAATGCCTGGTAGGGCTTCATCAAGGACAAAGTAACCAAGAAGAATTACTAAAACCCACATGAAGGCCGATCACGATAGTGGGACAAAAGAAAAGGAAAAGGAAATAGAGCAAAGAACTAGGAGACAAAGGGCATTTGTAGAGGTCTAAATACAGATATGTACATATGTAAATATATTTATATATAATGATAGGGAAATAGATCTATGTACATACAATTCTAGATTTAATATTAATGTAGCAGATGGACATAGGGCCTCCAACTCAAGTACTCTTTCAACACAAGAACACTTTGTTCGAATAACGTGGCATTCCATGATGCTTGCCTTCCTGACATGATCACTGAAGACAATTTGGGTGCATAAGCAAATGTGGTGAAGGAAACTTATGGTGTCCAGCTATCAAAAGATATAGTGTCTGGGGTCTTAAAGCCTTTAAGATAAACAAGCAGCCATCTAGCTGAGAAGCAACAAATTCCACAAGGAAGAAGCACATCAGCATATGAGATCATGAGGTGTCAATGAGATCAGGTATGAGGTATGAATGACCCGAACAAAAAATCATATTATTGTGAATGAGGAGGAGTACGGAGTAGAGACCCGCCTGTGGGCAATTGGACAGCCCCTCAAGAAGAATCACAAGGAAAAGACAAGACAGTTAAGATGCAGTTTAGCATTGTTGAAACATAAAACTTTCCTCTAGTTCTTTAATGCTTCCTCCCCCACTCCCCCCACCTATCATGATCCCAATTCTACCTTACAAATCCTGCTAAACCAGAGCATGTACATGGGTACAGATAAGAGCTGGGAGTACAGGGAACCCAGAACAGATAAACCCCTCAGGACCAATATTGAGAGTAGTGATACCAGGAGGGGAACGGGAAGGTGGGTGGTGGGTAGGGAAAGAGGGAAGAGATCACAATGATCTATATATAACCCCCTCTCAGGAGGGAGAACAACAGAAAAGTGGGTGAAGGGAGACATCGTTCAGTATAAGACATTAAAGAAAGAATTTATAAATTGTCATGGGTTCATAAAGGAGGGAGGAGGGGAGTGGGAAATTAACTGATACCAAGAGCTCAAGTAGAAAGAAGATATTTTGAAAATGATGGCAATATATGTACAAATGTGCTTAACATAATGGATGTACAGATTGTCATAATAGCTATATAAGAGACCCCAATAAATCGATTTTAAAAAAAAGAGTTGCAGTCTCAGAAATCCACAAGAGTAGTCTATCCTTTCCTCTAGGGTTATTATGGGTTGGTATCCACTCAGTGGCAGTGAATCTGGTTCGGGTTTTGATAGAAATCAAACATCTATGATCATTATATTCCTCAGCAACCTTAAACCGAGGGCCCTGAACTTAATCTTCAGACAAATAGGTTTGCTTTGGTCATTTCCCTCCGAGTGAGATACCGTGCTCACTGGCAGAACTGGGCCCTGCCCCTTTCTGTGGTCAGATGGTAGAAGGCACACTACATCAAGTACGCAGCAAAAAACAAACTCGCTGCCATCAAGTCGATTCCAGCACACAGCAATCCCATGAGCTAGGGTAGCATTGTGGGTTTCCCCTGTGGGTTTCTGTAACTCTTCATGGGAGCAGAAAGCCTCCTTTTTCTCCCAAGAAGTGGCCAGTGGGTTTAAACTGCAGAACTTGTGGTTA
This sequence comes from Nesogale talazaci, assembly GCA_004026705.1. Classification (NCBI taxonomy): domain Eukaryota; kingdom Metazoa; phylum Chordata; class Mammalia; order Afrosoricida; family Tenrecidae; genus Nesogale; species Nesogale talazaci. The sequence goes on from PVJH01004422.1 coordinate 50,906, forward strand.
GCAGCCCACTCTGTCAGCAAGTCTACTTCATTAGGTTGCCATCCTACACGGAGAACCAGGTAAAGTGTGAGGCTCGGTGAAGTGAACCCAGTTCTTGCTTCTAAATGCACTCAATGGGATCACACATTCCACTGAAGATGGCAGAGCAGGGTGCGGAGAGAGGCCAGGAGGCTAGGGATCCCTCCACAAGGGAATCGGAGGTGAGACCAATAAGCACCCTCCTGCTTCTACATGGACTTTTTTTTTTTCAACTCCCCTGCTAGATAGCCAGCCAACCTCTGTTTGAATAGCTCAAGGGCTGAATGTTTCCCAACATTTCAAGGCAACTGTTGTTTCTGCTTAAGGAGCTGGGCTCTGGTGATAACATTGGAGAGATAGCACTTATGTTTGCTTTCTCTATCTCTCTACTCCTGCAAGTTCCTGTCTTGTTGGGATGCCTCAACTACCCTCAAACTTGCTCCATTCGCCTGGATGACATCTGCTTTCCTTCAAACCTTAGTGTAGATACCACCTCCTACAGGAAGCCATCCTTCATTCTCCTTGTGTGGGCAAGGTAAACAGACTGTGGCTGTAGGAAAAGCTCTGCGATAGCAAGTTACATACTGAAAAGAGAGACCCATGCAAACCAGAGGGACTGCCTGGAATATCAGGGTCTTTGAAAGGGTGCAACCTTAGGGCTCTCCTATCCCTTTCTGGAGGTGGACCATGCTCAGGCTTCCCATGTGTAGCAGGTTTCCACCTTTCATAAGTTCTGGCTCTCACAGATGTTATAGTCATTGGAAAGTTCTGTTTTTAGAGAGTTCATGCTGCCATTTGAGTGAAATCCACTCCTAGATCCTTGTGATCCTTACATAATATGTAAACAAAAAGACTCAAGATGCCAAGGAGGTATTGTCAGGCAGCAACACATTGAGGAGGTTGAGCTCCAACAGACCCTTCCCCAGAGATGTCTAATTGACATGCTCTCTAACCATCACAGTTGTCCACTTCAGAGGAATAGCTGCTGAAGACCATACTGTCAGATACTGAAGACTTAAGAATGGAAGCTGAGGCTGAGCTCTGGTGGCGTAGTGAGTGGTTGTGCACGGGACTGTGGCCCACTGGGATGGAGGTTCAATTCCAGCTCCACGGAGCAAAGGCTGGGCCTCCTACTCCCTGAGGGCAGTGATGCCCCTTCCCCCCCAAAAAACAAAAAGAATGGAAGCTGAATGTTATCAGAGATGGTGCCAGAAGATGGGTGTCTCAAGTAAGAAGGCACCCATAATTATGGCTGAAGAAAAGATGCCTTCTCAAAATAGAGTCAACCATAAGGGTGAGAATGGAGTAAATCCTGTGGGAATAAAAGTCTTCAGTATCTTCATTTGTTGATGGGGTAGACTCTAACTGAGAAGAAAGAGTGACACAGCTCCAATGATTGGAACTTTATATTCAAAGTGTAAATCTAGGGAAATTGACTTTAGTAGAAGATGTAAACTGAGTCACAACCTTTGTTTCCTTGGGGGTGTCTTTAAGACTGTTAGAGGATGTGACTTAAGACACCACCACCGTTTTTCTTGGAGTTGGGTCAGATGAAGGACAGACCAAATCTCCATCAAAGCCATCCCTTAGTAAATAAAAGTCGCCTGGAACACACAGAGAAATCGCAGATAAAGAGCACCTTCAAGCTCCTTGCCTGAAGTCAGGAGGTCATCGAGACCAAATACACCAGTGACTACAGCATGGAGAATCAGGAGCAGTGCAGAGAGAATTGGGTTCCTTCTCCACACCTTGCCTTAGATGTGAGTCTGTGTGACAGAGACCATGTACTGGCTTCCTGGACCATGGAAGCAAAAGCCAAAGAACTGTGTGACTGAGGGAGTAAGGATGGGAGAGAGACTTGACTACCAACCACATGGATGAAAGGCTAAGGATCCAAGAGAGATTTGGCTGCTAAGGAAGGATTTTGTTATGGTCCAATGACTATATCCTGCTTATTGACCCTGATTTGTGGTAACCTATTAACAGCCCTAATAAGCCTCTTTACTCATGAGGATTGTCTTTGAGTTCCATGTGGCCATTGCAATGGATGCTGCGTCCCAGCATAGAAATAGAGTGCTTTGGGAGGAATGGTGGATGTCAGAAGAGGGTAAGCAAGGGTGGGGGAGTAAACGCATGTCCTACCCTGTCTTGTGGCAGTAGGGAAGCCAGACCAGACCAAACTAAACCAAATGGACTGCAGATGAGTCAATTCCGGCTCATAGCCATCTTGTATGATAGGATAGAACTGCCTTCATGAGTTCCTGAGACTGCAACTCTTTAGAGGAGGCAAAAGCTCCATCTTTATCCTGCAGAGAAGTTGGTGGTTTCGATCTTGCAGTTAGCAGCCCAACACGTAATCACTACACCTCTAAGGCTCCTTCTCGAGCAGCCAGGGCAGGTTAATTATGGCCCTTCCACATCCCTTGTGCCACTTATTGCAGTAATGATGGTTCATTTCACTTAATATCAGTAAGACCCTGTCTGGCACATTGTAAAGGTTCAATAAATATTAGCCATCACTCTCCTGAGTGGTCTACATTCATGAAGTGAGAAGCATTTACTGAGCATCCCGACACAGCCGCCATGGACTAAGTGCAGTGAGAACTCTAAGCAGAATCGGAATGGGTTGGGGAATGTTAGGCCGGCAGGGACTTGCTGTCTCCTGGGGTACATATGAATAAACAGAGGCCCCGGGCTGAAATGATTTATGCGAGGTCAGGCAGCTGCTTAGATTACCAGAGAATGCTAAAAGCCAGGTCATTGCTGAGGGAGAACAGGCGATCCATTCTTATTAGAAGTCCCACAAGTTAGCTCCCTTACACAGAGGTGGTCAGAGTGGGGGCTGGACTTGGGCAAGATGCCCTTACAGTGTGTGTATTTTTTCCATTCCTAAATCAAGAAGCAGAGTGAAGTTGCATCGCAATGAACTCAAGCCCATACTTCCTCACTTTGGACTAAATCGAATTTCTCTTCCCCACCCCCCTTGATCCCATTCACCAGTCCTCTCTGAGAATACCATATGACCCAAGGTTGAAATCCTCTATCTACTTTTAGCACAAAGCTTTGTAATCCAATCAGAGGAATTAAGTCTATTGAGATCCCATATTTCTCTTTGACTCTTGTTTCCATATGACTCCTTTTTATACTGGTGGCTTTGTTGCTCTTTTGATCGTGTTTATATAAATTGGGGGGGACATCACTGCCCTCTGGTGGTCATGGGAGCTACCCAGCCTTGCTCCTGGAGAGCTGCTGGATTTGAACCACCAAGCTGATGGACCACAGTCCCCCACTCAAACACTGTGCCACCGGGGCTCAGTCCTTGATTGTGTTTTGTATTGGGTAATTTTTTTTTGGGGGGGATGCAAATTCAGACTGTAAAATTGGAGATCCCCTCATCTTGGTTTTACTCCTATTCCCTGTGTGACAATTGAAGTGCCACATGCTGTCCTCTTGCTGGGGACATTGGTGATTCAGTGGTGGAATTTTCATCTTCCATTGGAGATACTTGGGTTCAACTCCCAGCCAATGGACCTCATGGGTAGCTACCCCTCAACAAACATTGTGTAGCTATTATGCTGAACAGCTTTTAGCAAAATATCCAGACTAAGGTGAGCTAGTAAGAACAATTTGATATCTACTGAAAAAAATCAGCCAAAGAAATCCTGTGACTCAAAACCATTTCATCTACAACCAACCATGGCAGGAGCACAGGATCAGAGAATGTTTCATTCAGTTGTGCATGGGGCTTCTGTGAGTTGGGTATCAGCTTGACAACAGCTGATAGCAACTAACAACAAACTTCATGTCTAGTCAGATTTCCTGTGCTTATGGACGCCCCTGACATTGCCTTTATACCTACGCTTTCAACGAGGGCCTAGAAAAGTAAGCCCTGAAACAGACCATTGCCTCGGTGCATGTTCTCCTGGAGTGTGTGTGGATGTGCAAGTTGTTGATGGTAGAAATTGAAACCCCCCACATATGGGCTGTATGTAAGAACTGTAGCACCGCTTTGATGAAATACAAATGACCTCCAAAGTCTTGGCCAGCATCATTCTTGGCAGCTGTGTTCTGACCTCCATGTTTCCCACTGTCATTCCAATTAGATGTTTTGTTTTGTTTTTTCATTCCCATGTTGACTCCAGGGTTATGGTCCTATGAAGTGTTTAGAATACTCTTGGCTGGCTTGATGTTGTTAATAGTTGTAAAAGATTAGAAAAGCATGGACACTGGAGATCCGTGATGCATCAAACCATTCCTTCACTCTCTCCTGTTACCTGAGAAGATCCTGGGGCACTGGGGTTTCTGACCAATGAAAAGGGCCTAATGAAAGTGGTGATAATAGATTGAAAAGGAAGATCTGGAACTACATTAGTTTGTGTGCCATTCTAAGGAAATTTGGTTTTTCTCTTTTGGTTATTAAATGTTAATGATCAGTGAAGTGACAAGATCAATGCACTATTGGGAGAGAAGGGAGGGAAGCAAGTCATTGTGCTGCCAGAAGACATCACAAATGTCTTAAAGCTGTTAAATAATACTTTTGCTTACCTTTAGTTTGTTTTTATGCTCAATTCTTAAGAATGGTTTCACTCTTTCCACAAAGTTGTCATCCTGCCCCTTTGATTGTTTTCAGAATAGAGAACAATGATGATGAACTTTTTTTAGCACCTTCCTGCTAATATCAACTGTATTGTTCCTCCACCTTAACTGATATTTACTCCTTACTGGGTGTTGGTGAAGAATATTTCAAGTGCTTTGGACTTCTAGAAAAACAAACAAATGTATCTTGAGAGAAGTAGAGCCAGAATGCTCTTTAGAATCAAGCCTTGTGAAATGCCATTTCTGGACACTATCAGGAAACCACTCCCTGGAAAAGACATCATGAGTGGTCAGCAAAAAGAGAAAGACTCACCAGGAGATTAATTGACACAATGGATGCAAAAATGGGTTCAAACATAAGGAGAATTGTGAGGATGGTGCGGAATCTGGTGGTATTTCATTCTGTTGTACATGGGTTCACTATGCATTGGAACCAATACTGCTGCACCTGCCAACAATGCCTTCTTCTATGTGTCTGAAGAGATGATGTGCTTCCTTGTCTGGCTTCAATTGACTTGGCGATCAGCAGGTTCACCACAGAGCTGAGCATCTCCTTCCCAACCACTGGTTTCCAGAAACTCACTGAAGTGAATGATGAACATAAACTTCACACCTTTTATGAGACATGAATGGCCATAGAAGTTGCTGACAAGTCACTGAGTGATGACTGGAAGGGTTATGGTGTCCACATCAGGGGTGGGAATGACAAGCAAGTTTTTCCCATGAAGCAAGGTGTCTTCACCTACTGCTGCATCTGTCTGCTGCTGCTGAGTAAGGGACACTCCTGTTACAGACCCAGGGGAACTGAAGAGAGAAAGCTCAAATCCATCTGGGGCTGCACTGTGGATGCTAATCTGAGCATTCTCAGCTTGGTTATTATTGGGGGGGAAGGATAAATATCTCCCAGGACTGATTGATACAACTGTGCCTGGGTGCCTGATTCCCAAAGAGCAAGCAGAATCTACAAACTCTTCAATCTCTCTAAAGATGTTGCTGTCTGCCAAGGTGTTGTGAGAAAGCTCCTAAACAAAGGATGTAGGACCAAAGTGCCAAAATTTGGTCTCTCTTGACTCCACACATCCTGTAGCACAAACACCAGTGCATTGCCCTAAAGAGAGAATGCACCAAGAAAAGCAAGGAGGAGGCCACCAAATATGCCAACCTTTTGACTATGAGAATGAAGGAAGCCAAAGAAAAATGTCAGGAACAGATTGCCAAGAGATAGAGAGTGTTGTCTCTGAGAGCTTCTGCTAAGTGTGAGTCCAATCAAAAATGAAATAGAAGCACAAGAACTTTTTTTTTCCTGAGAATCTGGTGCTCTTTGATACCTCCCTGACATAATTGCTGAAGACAAAAATGGATGCATAAACAAATGTGGTGAAGAAAGATGATGGTGCCCAGCTATCAAAAGATATAGCATCTGTGATCTTAAAGACTTGAAGTGAAACAAGCAGCCATCCAGTAGAGAAGCAAATAAGCCCAAATGGAAGAAGCACACCAGCCTGTGTGATCACAAGGTATCAACCGGGATCTGATGTTGATGGCATCACTTATAAAAGATCCAAAACAAACAACTATACCAATGAGAATGAGAGAGTTTGGCGGTCATGTACTTGAAGTCAATTTCATGGTTGAAGGTGTAGGGGTGGAATCTAGCCTGTCAAGTCTGGAGATAGCCAATGAGGCCTCTGTGTGAACATGGCTTTCTCCTGAGAATTCTGGGAAGTCTCGTGGTATTTCCCATTTGGAGAAAAGGGACTTGATTCACTTCCCCGAGAGACGAACTACTAGCAAGATGAGATGACAGCATGCATGCTGATCAATCATGATTCCTGAAGAATGGAGGACCTGGAGGAGAGGCAACATGGGCTCACTCGGATGAAGCCAAAGCCTCTGGAGAGAGAAGCCATGTGGAGACTCCTGTCAGTGCTGAGATGCTTGGGAGGGTAGGGGGAGACCCCTGCCAGCATTGAGATCTTTCTACTGCCACTGGACACACAAGATTCTGCACCCACTCGCCTGTGATTATCCTGATGTGATCCCATGTGCTTCGTAAGTCAGAAGGAGACTTTGTGGACTGGTATTGGACATATGGGCTAATATTGAACTTATGACTCTGGTCTGGACTGGGCTGGGATGCTTTCTCAATGTTCTATTCCTCTTGCATATAAACCTTTCCCTTATATCCATATGCATCTCTATGAATTTGTTTCTCTAGTTTACCCAGGCTAACCCAAGTAGGGAAGCAAATAAGCCCAAATGGAAGAAGCACACCAGCCGGTGTGAACATGAGGTATCAACTGAGGTCTGGTGTTGATGGGATCAGTTATAAAAGTTCCAAAATAAACAACTATCCCAATGGGAATGAGAGAGTTTGGAAAATTCTATCTGTAGACAATTGGATAACCTCCCACAGAAGGGTTTTAAGAAAGGGATGATCCAACCATGGAGGAGTATAACACAGACAAAACACACATCATTTCTCTACTTCTTAAAAACTCTCCCCCCCCCCACTACCTTATCCCAGTTCTATGTTACAAACCTGGCTAGACCAGAGAACATACATTGATACAGATAAGAACTCTTAACACATGGAATTCAGGACAGATAAACCTCTCAGGAATAGTAATGGGAGTAATAATGTCATAAGGGTAGGGGAAAGCACCGAAGGGAGAAGGGGGATAAAAGAGAAACCCATTATAAAGTTTGATATATATTTCCCCGAAAGGAGGAAATAACAGAAATGTGGGTGAAGGGAGACAGTGGGCAGTGTAAGATATGAAATAAAAATTACAATATATAATTGATCAAGGATTCACAAGAGTGTGGAAAGTAGGGGAAAGAGAAACTTATAACAAAGGCTCAAGTAGAAAATGTTTGGGGAATGATGATGGCAACATATGTATGCATATGCTTAGTAAACTGATATATGGAATGTTATAAGAGGTGTAAGATCTCCCAATAAAATAGATTTCTAAGAGCCTGAAATAAGCTAATCTATTGAGAAAGAGAGAGAGAGAGAGAGAGAAAATGCCATCTCTGCTCTATTAGTTTCCTAAGAGTGCCATAGCAAAGTACTGAACAACAGAAATATATTGCCTTGCAGCTGTAGAGGCTAGACATCCAGATTTAGGGTGTTCTCTTGGCAGGCTTTTGGGGCAATACCTTTCTTGTCTGTCTGAGCTTCTGGTAGCCAGGGCATTTTCTTGCCTTATATCTGCAGCCTCATTCCATCACTGCCTATTCTTCCCTGTCTCTCTCGGTGTCTCTTTTCATTTTTTGAAACAGTTTTATAGGCTTGGCATCTACCCTACTCAAGTATGGCTTCCTATTAGCTTAAATCTTTTAGCTTCATCTTCAAAGACTAGACTTCCAAACCAGGTCTCATTCACAGGTACCAGAAGATCCCTTTTGTAAATACGCAGTCCCGTTTATAACACCTCTCAAGGATAATTACCAAACCTGACACATCGCAGATCCCTCCACACTCCACGCCCTGTCTCGGAACTACGTTCCTTCTGTTTTTCTCTTTCTTCTTGGTCTTCCAACTTTCCACGTCCATTTTCACCTTTCACTTTGAAAATGTGTTGTGCCTTCTTCTCCGTTATTGTCACCTTTGGGTTCAGAGTGTTGTGATCTCACACCTCCACAGCCACCTACTTCCTAGAACACTACCTCAACATTCTCTAGGAAAATGTTTGTCTTTTAAAATCAAGTGTGACCGTGTCACTTCCGTATACATTCTGAACTCCTAGGAGGTACAAGCAAGTCATACCCTTGCTAACCAAAAGGTGGGAGGTATAAGTCCACCCAGAGGGTCTTTGGAAGAAAGGCTTGGTGACTACCAAAAAGTTGGCCTTTGAAATCCCTATGGAACACAGTTCTACTCTGACCCACATAGGTTTGGCTTGGGTTGGCATCGATTGGCAGCAATTTGTACCTTACATCCAAACCCGAGACCTCCACAGACACGATCATTCTTGCTTCAATAGCCACCTAGTGTATGTCTAGCTATTTTCAAGACCCAACTCAAATCATCAGCTCTTCTGCCTCTTCCCTTGGCATGTCCACCAGCTCAGACACTCCTCTAGGCTCAAAGCAGTGTCTTATTTATCTGGCTAATTCTAGCGATGCTAATCCAGTGCCAGGCATAAAATAGGTGTTTAATAGATAGTCGTTGGATTAAATGGAGCTCATTCTCTCTTGGATAGTCTTTAGCACTGAACTTCGATCTTTTCTCCACTTGTGTTGATAAGAATTCTGTAATAGAGGGCTGAGCCCCGGTGGTGTAGTGGTTGTGTGCGGGACTGCGGCCCACTGGGACAGAGGTTCAATTCCAGCAGTGGGGCTGGGCCTCCTACTCCCACCACTAGAGAGCAGTGATGCCCTCCCCCCCCAAAAAAAAGAATTCTGTAATAGGACCTTCATTTTCCTTACTTGGCTCCTTTTCCCAATGCTTCCTCTTCACTTATCTATTTGTGGCTTCTTATAGCCACCTCCCACTGATGCTCATCTCTCGTCCTGCCTCACTCATGGAGAAGTCACCTCTTAACTTTTGTAAAGGATTCCAATGTTGGGTTTGGGAGGAGGCTCCGAACACCATCTTTAAGTGAGCTTGAGTGACTTGGTATCCAAACCTGTTAGTATTCCCAGTGCGATATTCCCCGAAGGCTGGTCTTCTGGGAGAATTTTTGCCAGAGTTATATCCGGAACTCTCCCTAGAGCCACAGGAGTTAGTGTCTTGTGGAAGCTTGGTGGGGCTTTGACATTCAAGAGACAGACACTGATCTTGTAGCGTGAAAATGAATGTCCTATAGTGGGAAAGTGGCTGGTCTAGGCAGTAGGGCAGAGGCTGGGATTTGTCATGCCCCAGGTACACTAAGCATCCGTTTCCTGTGTTTTGTCCATAATAAAGTACAGTGCAAAGACAACAATGTGGCCTCAGACCTACAAAAGTCCATATTCCAATAGAACAGAACCGGATTTCTAGTTTCCAGCCCTTCGAGGCCATACAGCTGACCCAAAGCGGCTTCCACCTGATTGGTGGTAACCTCGCCAAGGTTCTGACTTATGCAGGAGAAATGATAGTGGACAGCTGAAGAAGGGGTACGATGAGTCATGTGAAGATGATCATCTTGGACATTTTTGACCTACAAAGAGGACAGTTTCATCAGGATTAATAAACTTAGTGGGAGAATGCAGCCTGTTTAAGGGAGGGAGATGACAGTAGACAGAAGAAAGAAAGAAAGAGAGACAGAGAGAGAGAGAGAGAGACAGAGAGAAAGAGAGACAGAGAAACAAACTGAGTTTGCGGTCTGGTCCAGTTGGTTCTGACCCACCCACATAATCTAGGATAGAAGGCCCATGCTGCCCAGGGTTCAATAGCTGCAATCTTTGACCAGTAGGTCACTGAGGCTTTCTTCTGAGTAGCCTCTGGGTGGGTTTGCACCCACTTTTCTGCTAGCTGAGCCCTTAACTCTTTGCTCCACCCATACCCATGCCCCCACGAGAAGAATTGCTTAACATTTGTTGAGCATGCACTGTGTGCCTGGAACAGTGTTTTGTGTTTGCTCATTTGATGGGGAATGCTTGCATATATGGATATTATGACAAATAAATGACATAAATCAATTGCCTCAGGCAAACTTGTACAGGTTGCTGCTATCGTCGTTTTCAAAACATCTCCTCTCTATTTGCGCCCTTGATATCAGGTCTTCTTTATTCCATCCCTCCCAAACTCTACTAGCCTCATGAACTCCTTAATAAATTATATATAATTATGAGTTATATCAATTATATATATATATATATATATATTCTTATCTTACACCATCCAAAGTACCCCCAGGCACAATGCTTACCTGTCTTGACTCATTCAATCCTCATCACAGCCCAAAGATGCATTACCTTTCCCTTTATAAGTGAAGAAATGGAGAGGCAGAGGTTACAAAGTGCTTCCCCAACCTCATACCATACAACTAATAAAGATGAACAGATCATCTAATGCGGTGGGAAGGGTTTTTTTTTTTTTCCTGGTAAAGGCAGGCAGTAAATACTTTTGGCTTTGCAGCCATCTGGTCCCTGCTGGAGTCACCTGAAGCTAATGCTTTGGTATGTAAGTGAATGAGGTGACTGTGTGCGATACAAGTTAATTTACAAAACCCAGCAGTGGGGAGATCGGCCACTCCAGCTCAATTACTGAGTCCAGTTCTAACTAACCTCGTTTCCTCTCTGCCCAAATCTGCTTAATTGGTTATGTATATAAAGAAATTAAAAACTGGTTTATGTTTAAATATATGTAGATATTTTATCCTCTTTAGTATATTTGAACTAGAATTTATACACACAGAGAAACAGATAAGATGCCCTCTCACCTCTACATCCAGAGGTGTAGGCGTTTTATATATGACTTCATTTGTTCATCAAGAGCATGGAATGGATGCCCATATAAGCACATGGGCAACCTATGGGGTGTGCACATGCTGTATTTCGAAGAATGTCATCATCCTTTGCACATGTGAGTGCCACTTGCCCTTTCCCTCTCAGAAAAGCGCCCTGAAAGCATTTCTGTGTCAGTGCTGAATGTGTAGTAGTTTCGCTGAATGTCTGTGGTTTTTGTGAGTGTTTTATGTCTTTCTTCTTCAAAGAAACTCTATGTCTGGGCCCACCTGCATCCCCACGTGGATGGACTCCCACCTCCCTTCATGACCGCCCAGCTCCTAGCTTCTTAGTTTCTATTTTGAATTCTGCCAACTCCTGCCAATTCCATGTGTGTGGAACATAGTACCCAGATTCCCATGATCACTGAATCAAGAACCCTGGATCACGAGGTGTACCCTTTTCCTTCTCTGGCATACATCCTTGATATTGACCAGATGTCTTCACCTCTGCATCCTGTCATCATCAACCCCGACAGTGAAGCCGGTCCTGTAGGTAAATGATTTCCAGCAAGCTCATGCAATCTCCACATCCCTGTCATTGTCCTCCGCAGATACCACCCTTGGGGGGACAGTGTCATTTCTCGGAACATTTTCTTTCTCTTGGCCTACCCCTCCCCCAAAGCTCCAACAAAGGAGAAACTCATACAGAGTTACTTAAATGAATTAAAGTTCCGATGTCGCTCTTCCACTGGAGGCCCTACACGCCGCTGCGACTGCCGCCGCCATATCTCTAGTAATCCCCGAGAAGTTCCAGCACATCTTGCGTGTCCTCCACACCAACATTGATGGGCGGCAAAAAACAGCTTTTGCCATCACGGCCATTAAGGGTGTGAGGCAAAGATACGCTCGTGTGCTGTTGAGGAAAGCACCTCACCAAGAGAGCAGGGGAACTCACCGAAGACGAGGTTGAGTGGGTGATCACCATCCTGCAGATTTCATGGCAGTACAAGATTCCCGATTGGTTCTTGAATAGACAGAAAAATGTGAAGGATAGCAAATACAGCCAGGTCCTGGCCAACGGTCTGGACAACAAGCTCCACAAAGATCTGAGTGGCTGAAAAAGATCCAGGCCTACAGAGGGCTGCACCACTTCTGGGGCCTCCACGTCCAAGGCCAGCACACCAAGACCACTGGCCACCGTGACCGAACTGTGGGTGTATCCAAGAAGAAATAAAGACTATCAACCTTGTCTATTAATAAATAGTTTATACACAATTCAAAAAAAAAAAAAAAAACAAAGTTCCGATGTCTTTCCCCAGTGGTTGGTGCACAGTAGGTAACCTAAGACAGGGGCACATTAGAATTCCTTCCAGGGGGGAACATATTGTGAGGAGTTTCTAAAGGTCACATGTTGCTACTGTGCCCTTGTTTATAAATCTTTCAGAGGGTGGTGAAGTGTACCCAGATGGGAAATCCAGGACCTGTAATCCTCCTGGAAGAATCATAAACCCAAACCTGCCATTGGGCCATAAATTCACAGTGATGATGAGCTGAGCACCTAGAAGAAAGGAGACAAGATAGACAGAACTCCACATGCTGTGCTCCCCCAGGGTGCCAGGCAGAGAGGAGCTTCCCTTCCAGCTCCTGTAGACTTGGCAGAGTGGGGGATACCACGACAGCTAGGGTCAGACCTGAAGTGCTGGTGTCCGCCCTAAAAGGGAAGCCACATTGTTGGTCTAACACAATTCCTAAAGTATTCAGTTTTAATGATTCCGAGATTGTCCCCAGAATCTTACAGATGTTGTTACTCTACGATTAAGGTTCCCACTGGTGTCAAGGTGAAAATTTATAAAGTGATCTTTCCCCACAACCTCTAACCCAAGAACTCTGTTGCTAGAACATAGGCGTGAAGCACTTTCCAGGTGAGGAATCTAATGCTGAGAAGAAAAGGGACGCAGACCACACGGCCAGTAGGTGGCAGTCCTCAGTTCCTTTATTTTCTGCTCCATTCCAGGAAGAGTGCTGCCTTCCTGCCTCCCATCCTTTTGCCCTTGGTAAATGAAGACAATCCTGTTTGGGTATTAGAGAGCATCCTGTGCCCTTAACCCAAAAGCTATAGAGAAAGATTTTTGATGGCAAGGAGAAAATCACCCGAGGACAGTCAGACATCTGAAATCCTATTTACATTCCAGGCATGGCTGTTCAAGACTATTCAAATACTGATGCAATAATTTGCCGAGAGAAATGGTTACCTTTAATTAGAAATGGAAGAGAATGGAAAGTTATACTGAAACACTTTTTGGAGGTGATTAGCAAAGTACCAGGGGCAGCTGAACTAGAAGCAAGGAAAAAGCGTGTGTTTTTGCTGATGTTTCCCTTTGATCACATACTGGATGCAAAAGCCCGTTTCCTGGTCGCAGGGCTATCCTGGCCATTTATCCTGCTTTGTATTTAAGAAACTGCCTGGTTTTCTTATTGGAAACTTGACTGTCTGCCTGCCTCTCTTTATCACTTCTGGCTGTACATATTTGGGCCGCTGGATTTTCTTAAGCCATTTAAAAAAGAAAAGCCAGGAAACAAATTGAATCTGCTTCCTGTCAGCAGTATCAATAGGAAGGATTGTAGCATATGCCTCTAAAGGTGAAGGCAGGCCAGGCACAGGAAGGAACAGATAGAGCCCGGTGGCTCTCCAGGAAACTCCAGCATTCACCACAGCCAGTGTTCCGAACAAACACACATCTGGGCCTCGGAATTCATAAGCACTGCCCAGATACAGAGAAACAGCACATAGGGGACACTCCGAAATGTGGGTTGAATCCGGGGTAGGGTTGCAGGGGCCAGAGAGGAGTAGAACAAAGGACAGTTAGACCAACTTGCAAGAAGACCAACTTCTGAACTAGTCAGGTGAACCTGAGCATGGCATTTATCCACCATGGGGCTCGAATTCCTCATCTGCAGAACAATGGAGTTGGCAGAGGAAATCATTCAAGTATGTTTGAACAGTGAGATTCTAAATTGAGCATTTCACAGTTGAATATTAAAGGCATCTTCGTTAATAATGGGTTATTATGCAAGACCTCACAGTGAATTACGCTGCTGACGAATTTATCTAATTTAGTTCAGTGCCCATTTATATCTCACCATGTTTGAAAATAATTGCATTTATTTCCATTGCAAATATTCCATGGTTTGGAATTTTCATTTCTCAGGGAAATCTTTCTTTTTTTTATTCTAGTAATGTGTTTACTTCCTGAATATTAGATAATTATCTCTATTGAAGTTTAATTATTTACTGATTAGCTAAATAATTTGTAATTTATTATAAATTGCTAATTTACAAATCATTCATTACCTGCTAATTGTTCAATTATCTTTAAATTAGTGTTCATTAATTTGCTCAATAAACATTTGCTGAGTAATTACTAGATGGGTAGCACTATTAGGACAGGGAGACAAAGACTATGGAGTTGGTCTTGCTCTTCTTGTTGTTCTTCTTTTTAAAGAAGGAGGTCTCTGTTTATCCTTCTGGGAAAGTGGAAATCTTTTAGTGGAAACTTATGTGGTCCCAACCCTTTTTCATAACTCACTTCCACTTAGCTCCATTTAAAAAAAGAAGAAGAATAGTATTTGGAAATGTTTACTTGCAGCAGTTTTTTTTCCCCTCCAAAACCCAAACTCATTGCCATCAAGTCATGTTCATCTCCTAAGGACCCTGCAGGATGCAGTTGAACCACCCCATTGGGCTTTTCTGGGGGAGCAGAAGGCCTCATCATTCTGATATTGGGTAGTTCATGGGTTGGAGCTGTTAACTTCTTGGCTAGCAAAACACATAACACTACGCCAGAGAGGTCCTTCCATTCCCCCCAATATCCCTCTAGTCTTGATCCAGTGGAGGGTGGGGGGACACATACCAAATTCTAAATTCTAAAAATGCATTGAGTTCTAAAAGATGCATTTCTATATTATATTATCACAAGTAACATGCATGTAGTGATCTTAAGATACATGTACATATAAAGTCATTCAAGGGTAAAGAAAGAGAAAGAAGCTGAACTAGGAGAAGGAGACAAGCTTGAGAGATCTCTCTGAGATTTAGGAATTATCTTGTAATTTCTTTTCACAGGTTATCACCGATAGTACTGGTCAATCCATCCCAAAAGAATAAGCCTGGACACCACTGAACTTTGATTGTCACCTCAGACAAATCCTTAAAACTGAAATTTTGGAGTTTCAGTATTTAGTTCAACAGGATGGATGCTATTTTAGGTGGAACTAAATATGTGCTATTTGATCTACTCAGGCTTAAAGATGCCTTGATTCCAGCCGAGCCCCTTAGGCATGTTAGAGAAATATCGAAGTATAAGTTTGGGGTTATTAATCATCCTTGGACAAAACTTAGTATAACATATTCAGGGATAGTGGGTGGGCACTGCTATCTCTTTAATAAACTCTTCCCCTGGTCTGATGAACTTCTTATTATAATTGCAGTCATGAGAATTATAGCAATAATGGAAATGCCTCATATCTTTCACACGAATGCAACTATGAGCTCCACCATTTCCTACCACATGTATGTGTTTTTCCCTCCCCACTCCCCACCCCTGCATTTCAGTGCCATCGTCCTGTGATTTAGATTCAATAGTACTCATTGTACACCTTCCTCTTGGATCTGTTTCAGTCGGAACTATTAAACTATTATTCGACTTGCACTCCCCTAACCAGATAGAAAGACAACGCTCTTTTCCTTTTATAACACCAACCATTGGTGTCGGCTGTTCACTGTGGGGAGGAAATGTTTCTAAGAACTGTGAAGGAAAGTGTGGGTGCGGTGCTGGATAAATGAGCACATTGATACACTTTAGTGGAAGATCCAGATCCAGTTGCGTCAGCTCAGACCTCCAGCACCATTAGTCAAATAAAGCCCTCTCTTCAGTTCTCACATAACCAGGCAGATCCTGGCGTGCGAGTTGCCTTGTCTCTCTGTGGAATGTGCCCTGGAAGTTTGCTTATTTAACTTATGTGGGAAGGGTGGGTAGCTCACACTTAAAACACACTTGGAGATGCAGTCTTTCTTATCCCAGAAGTGAAAAGTTACTGAGAACCATAGACTTGAAAGAAATCTCTTTCTTCCTAATTCTTTTAAAACCTTGCTGAAAGTGACAGAAGAGGAGGAGGAAAAGGAGGACAAGAAGAAGACGCACTTCAACCAAAGGCACTGCCATCAAGTGCATTGAGACTCATAGAAACCCTAGCTAGGTTCTCCAAAAGGGTAGATCTTTATGGGAGCAAACAGCCTTAGCGTTTCACATAGCAGCGGCTGGTAGGTTTGAGCTGCCAATCTTGCTGTTAGCATGGCAGCATTTATCCTTCCGAGTCAGTTTTATAGCCTGGTCATCTTGACCAAAAAGCAAGATCCTCAAATCTTTAGGAAATAAAAAGAAAACATGGGCCCTAGTGAATCACACAACCTTTTGTCCAGAAGTTTCTTTATGATGTTACATAATTTGCATTCTTGGTGACATTCCTTCACTGAACTATGAACTCACAAACTATTGGTAGCAATGTACCTAGAAGTAATAATCACAGCAATACCTTCAAACAAGCGGACCCTTATTTTCAAGTGCTTTTCTTTACGGGTTCTGGTGCCAGGGAAAGCATGGGGTATTTTGTGAGCCTTTCCTTCTGAAGGGCAAGAGCAGGTCGTGTTGGTGTTGCGGTCTATTTTTCTCATTGAGTTTTTGCAGAGTTTTTTGGGCTCCTCAAGGGGGAGCTGTCACACAAGCTAACCTTAGCAGACGTGCCACCCAAAGTGCAAGTGCAGCGTTCAGTGGGTACCACCCCTTCCATCCATTTTGCCCTGAAACGAGCTGCTCTTTCATATGGAGGACTGGTTATTTAATTGGAAGGCAGAGGTAATATACCCAGTTACAATCTTTTAAAATAATTTTATTAGGTCACACTGGAATGTAAATTAATCTGCCTTTGTCTC
Organism: Nesogale talazaci; assembly: GCA_004026705.1. Taxonomy (NCBI): domain Eukaryota; kingdom Metazoa; phylum Chordata; class Mammalia; order Afrosoricida; family Tenrecidae; genus Nesogale; species Nesogale talazaci. Next base: position 67,889 of record PVJH01004422.1, read on the forward strand.
ATTGAATGGAAGAGGTAAGATCTTTGGCCATGATCTTCTTTTGGTCTAGCAGACAAGCGAGCTGGGCTGTAGACATGTCTCCTGAAGTGGAGCATTCTGTATTTATGGACCGATTCAAGCCGACCTCATTCTTGAAGGAACTCTGATGGCACTATGCGCTACGCTTTGGCCAGCCAGCCACAAGGTTGGCATTTCTCTTTCAGATGAGTGTGTCTGCTCCTGGAAGGATTCCATTTCAGAAACTCCGTCTAGAGGAGCTCTAAGTTTGGAAATGGCTCAGCAGCTCTGGGTTTAGTTTCTTCTTTTTGATCTTAATGAGCCTCAGGAAATATTTCCCATCTCATTGCCAAAATATACCCTTTCGACACAAACCTGTTTCAGGGTTTGAAAACATATTTCCCACATTTCTCATTTCTGAATTTTTTTTTCTTCAGTTAAAAGTTTTCTCATTCCTGAATTTAAGGACTACTACAGTCCAATTCAAAGATGACTTTTGCAAAAACAAAAGATGAATTAATAAATAACCTTATCTTTCATGGAAACGTGGAAACAAGCCCAAACCCCCAGTATAGAGGAATGGATAAATGAGCTCTGAAACAGTCATATTATGAAGTATTATGCATCAATAAAAAAAATGCAAACTCTCTAAAACATAGGATATGGACAAAACTGGAAAATATTGTGCTTAGTAGACTCAGTCAACTCTACAAAGATAAATATTTAATATTACCATTGTTATAAGGAAAAACAAAGAAGAAATGTGTTTTATATATCAATAGACAAGATTTTGATAACTAAGAGTAGGCTGGGGCTGGAAACAGAGGAAGAAGGGAAGAATGGGAGGGGGTGAAAAAAAATACATATATGGAGGACTTAATGGGATATTGCTGTTGATTTCATTTCTTAGGATGGCCTGTGTAAAACATAATATTTCTTTTTAAAAAAATCATGGTAATATTTCCACATTCCTTATCTCTCAAACCTAAATAGTAGAATGAGTGGTTTTTAAAAAAAATAGAGGAAAAGTAAAATTGGAATGAACTTTGAGTTTTTACTGATAAACAAGTTTGTCTCAAACAAACAAACAAAAAATAAACATCCTTATCTGCCCATGAGAATGAATTGGACGTAAACTAAGCATGAAGCAAGCTTTCTTGTTTTCTGCAACAAACTCTGAAAGGCTGTTTCCTTTCCTCCCTTTTTATTTTTTAATTTGGATATGATACATTATCATAGAATGTAATTTTGGATAGGTGGTCATTTGCTCAAACTGAGTCTTCCCACTGTCCTCAAAGGTAATTTCCCTGGGGAAAGAGTGGAGACAGAGAGAAAATGTAAAGTAACAGCTCCCTTTATGATTCTTGGGAACAGAATGCCCTTTCATGAGAAATACCATCTTTTAAAGGAAAATTATTCTTCTCTAAATACAGTGGGAGGATTTCTGTGCAATATAAATATTTGCCAACTCTTTAGTAAGCATGCTTTAACCAATCACCTGGTAAATGTTACGTGCTTTATTAATGACTTGTGAAAATTCCAAGTTGGGAAATCGAGCTATGCCATTATGATCAGTCGTTTGGCAGATAGTCAAGTCTGACAGCAATTGTTTAATGCTTTTTTAGCCATAAAGTCTCTGATTCACTGAAAACATTTGAGATTTCAGCAGATTTCCCTCCCACTGTGTCTGGGGATGGGCTCTGTAGAGAAGCAAAACCAGCAAGTGTGTGTGTGTGTGTGTGTGTGTGTGTGTGTGTGTGTAGGGAGGGAGGAAGGAAGGGAGGGAGAGAAAGAGAGAGAGAGAGAGATTGATTCTGATTTATTTCAAGAAAATAGTTCACACAGTGATGTAGGTTGTCAAACCCCCAATCCATCAACTATCGGGTTGGAGTCTTCTCCAGGTTCCTGTGGTTGCAGGGCCAGAGAAACCCAAAATCATCAAGTCAGACAGCATGCTCTAGCTTATATCCCAGTGAGAGGAGTTCAGAGGACATGGAGTTGGAGGTAGGATCAAAGAGAATGCTTTTTCACTTCGTTATAACCTGAATTATAAGAAACATTTTTTTCTTATGACATGGCCCTGCCTGGTACTCCTCTTCATGAGGAGATCACAGAAGACATGCGTGCCATAGCAAAGTGTGGTGAAGGAAGCAGATAGTGCCTGGCTATACTCAAAAATTGTGTCAGGGGTCTTCAAGTTTTGTCTCAAAACAAGCAGCCATCTCAGTGAGGAGGCTGAAGTCCACACAGAAGAAGCACTCCAGCCAGTGTGATTCAAGGATTGTAAATTCTAATCCTCATCCAAAGGAGGGAATGGACATATCAGTGCCTAAATTCTAAATACTTGGTTTTCAGAAAACTATAGATTATAGTGGTCACTGAAAATGTATTTTCAGGGTGCCTACATGGGTTAGGCCCCCAGTGAATCTCCAATGCCCATAGACTAGGAGCATTAACAGCCCTAATATCAGATAGAGAGCATTGTGAAATGGATTTTAGTAGCTGTACGTAGAATGGCATGTAGCACGTTGTATTTGATTTTCCTCTGGACCCAACGCGAATTTATTTTAATATTTGCTGCTTTATCTTTGATTGAAGTCTTTACCTGTTTTATATGTTCATTGTTGCTGGGTTCCTATATGTTGTTTGCATATTTATCTGTGTAGAGAAACCAGGATGGGTGTATTTATGAAGAAGTAGCTGGACTAACAATTGTTTAAAAATACAGAAAGGAAGGTTGGAGTAAAATGGAGAATCAACTTCAATGGATATAAGAAGGAAGAAAAGATTCCAAAGTTTATTGTCGCGATGATTGCATAGCCATTGCATTCGGTGCCATTGATATGATTGCACTATTAAATTGTATGCTATGTTCATTATAGCTCAACATAGTAAATCTTTAAGAATTAACAGCCAGAAAGGTAAGTTGAGAAGCTTGGGAGGTGGTAAGTTTATGTTATTCATAGAAGAATAGTTTGGAAAAGGATAGTGGGAATCCTTACAATTTCAAGAATGTAACAGAGGACCTGAATTGTACAGATAGAAACCTTTGAATAGGTATAATTTTGCTATATTTATGCTCACTAAAAATAATAAATTATTGTAAGAAGAAAAAAAATGGGGGATATTTGCCAAAATATCCATGTATACAAGGCATCAAACAATTCACAGGGAAAATTCCATTTTCTTTAAATCCCATTTTCCATGAAGTTTTTTAAGCCCCCTTATATTGGGTGCAGACCACACCCCCAAGCAACTGCTACGTTGGACTGATTTTTCTGGTCACATAAAATCATAGGCAGAGTGATTACATAATATTTGCCAAACCACTGAGAATCATGGTCTAGCCAAGTTGACACTTAATCTTAGTAATTGCAGTCTACCCCCTGTCAACCTAGCTCCTGCATGCACCTTAAAGCATACATAACCTTTAAATAAACAAAAATATAAAGTCATACTTGCACCAAACAGGATACAATGAGCATTCATATGATAAAAATGCACTAGCACTGTTTATATCTCATATGTTACAAGAAGTACCATAATAAGGGGAGAAGAAAACAAAGATATTATACATACAAGATACAAGGTGACTTTGAAAAGTCTGGGGAAAAATAAGATGAAAAGATATTGTAGTTTTCCCATAAATGTTCATCTAATAAACCAAGAAATACTCATGGCAACTACAGTTCTTATCTCTGCAACTAATCACATGTATATAACTACCTCTTTCTACCTCCCATTTTGGATTCCATATTTCCTTAGCAGTAATCTTTGCTTGGTTGAGTGACCGAAACCTTAATTTCTGGACCAGGATTTTTTTGGGGGGTGGGGGGAGGGGTATCACTGCCCTCCAGTGGGAGTGGGAGTGGGAGAGCAAACCTAGCCTTGCTCTTGGAGAGCTGCTGCTGGATTTGAACAGCCAAGCCTGTGGGCCACAGTCCTGCCCTCAATCACTACGCCACTGGGACTCAGCCTGGACCAGTATTATTAATGGCTATTATATGACTACTCATATCAGAATTGCATTGCTGCAATTTTCTATTGACTTTAGTTATAGGCCATGTTAGTACTAAAAGAGCAAACTATGGGATCTTCTGTATTTCAGGTTTACCCTTCTTTGCCTCCATTATCTAATGTCAGTCCAGTTCCCTCTAGGTCATCAGGATCAATAATACCAGCCAATAACTCAGCTACTTCTTTGTCTTTTGAGCCAGAGACATAAGGATTCCAAAATAATTGGGTAGCATTCTTAAATTACAATTTAATGTAATCAGTGTTGCATCTCTGGATAGGAGCATTCCTTCCTTTGGAATGAACACATCTAAACCTTCAGAGCATAGAGTTACAGAAATAAGTATCAAAAGTTTTAGAGTAGGCCATCCCTAATTCCTGGACCCATGTACTATGGACAAGAAACATCACCATATATCGGAAGTCAGTTTATAGCATACAGCTATTTGAAGGGTGTTGCTCCAATTTTCAAAAAGATTGCCACCTAGCTGGTACCATAATTGTGTCTTTAGAAGACCATTACATTGTGCGATAAACCAGCTGATTTATCATGATAAGAAATATGGCCATCCCTCTGAATTCTCTGAGTATTCAACTGTCCAACTGTGATGTAAACGACTTGGCATCACATTGGCAACAATGTATGGGAAACCATAATGATAAGTTAGGAACTCTGTAAGTTCATAGATGATAGTTTTGGCAGAAGCATTTCTTAGAAAAAAGCAAATCCATATAACTGTCTATCCTGGCAAAAAAAAAAACCTAAGTACTCACACTTATGTCTGTTGCTTTATTCACAATAGTAAATACATGGTTGTGACCAAAGTATTCAAAGTGGTTGAGGGACATATATACAATGTAATACTACTCAAATATAGAGAACAATGAGTCCAAGAAATACATAATAACATGGATAGACCCAGAGGGCATTATGCTGAGTGAAATCAATCAAGCAAGAAGAACAAATATAATATGATCCTTCATTTATATAAATACAAGAAGAGATAAATATAAAGTCACTAGTGTTCAATGGTGATGATGGGGTGAGTTAGGGGGTCGAGGAACTACCTTTTTGGGTGATGGAAAAGTAGTGTAGAGTGTGGACGTAGACAGTAGAGCACAACAAAAGGAAACACAAACACTTGAGTGGATAAAGAGTTGGTAAAAATTGGTATGTAGGTAGTCCTCATGAGTGTGAATGCATAGAGATACTCATTAGACAAGCAAACTCAATATCAGCAAGTCATTTCTAACTCACAGCAACCCTATCAGATTGTGTAGAAGTGCTCTGCTGGTTTCCAAGACTGCACCTTTTTACAAGCATAGAAAGCCTCATCTTTCTCCCATGGAGTATCTGGTGGTTTCAAACTACTTCTCTTGTGGTTAGCAGCTCAGTAAGTAATCCGCTAGACTGCCAAGGCTTCTTTCAGAAATATGTGTGGATCGGTATAAATGTTTCCCAAAATCACAATCTGTGTCCTAGTGGGATTACTAATGTCTGGGGTCATAGAAGCTTGTTGAGAGCCATCTAAGATAAATATAGCTATGAGTCTGTACTCTCTAGCAGCAAAACAGTAAGACAGGAACCAAAATCTTAGAAGACAAATAAGTCTGTATAAGCTATAATGTAATCTCTGAAACCAAGAAAGCTAGATGGTGTCCAATGCCCATCACTGGCCATTCAGACTGAGTTCATAGTAGTTGATCCTACTTGATGGCTCTTGCTCCTGGAGGAAACCTCCAAAAATAACTATACATAAATATATGAGCTTTTCCAGCCCTAGACTTCATACAATAACTTTTCATGTACTCTTTTGGTAGGAGTTCTGTGCAAGTTCTTCAGATTCTAAGAAGGAGAACATTTCCTGGAGCAAGATTCTGCCTTATGTTGTGAAGTATAACAGAATTTGCTGACATGTTTTGAAATCATCATGATCTTTCCTCTAGCAATGAGTGAATTATATTTCTACAATATGTAAATTATACAAGCCCCACCCAAGACCTATGTTCAAACATACATGGTAATCCTTTCTCAGGCTCAGGTACAAGGTCCAGATCTTATCTTTTCAATGCAAAGCAAACTCCTATCCATGGTACCATTCCTTGGGCGTGGTCTGTGTAGTGAACTAACGAGTATTGGCTTCTCAGCATAAAATAATGGGACGGGAATAAGCTAATCACAATATACACAGGTTCTGAAATCTAATCACAGTCAAGCTACCAGTTCTAAGATTTAGATCAGTTACTTCTGTTTGGGACTAGTTCTCTATGTTTGTTTGTTGTATTCACTTTGCCCTGGAGGCAAGAAAATCAGCAAACTTTTCTGCAAAGGGCTAGATTGTGAATATTTAGGTTTGCTACAGATTTTTTTCTCACTTCTTATTGTGAATTAAATATGAGTAAAGGATTACTTATAAGATCATCATTTTTGCAATCAGAAATTAAACAACTTCTCAAACCTTCCAGTGATTTGCCCTGTCTTCTACCCCCATGTTTTTCTTTCTTTTTTGCCCATCTCTCTCTTGTGGAATATTGGATCCTCTTTCTGAAGATTTTTATGGATAAAGAATTTGGACCACTCTGTTAGGCTATTCTTCTGTACTTTGTAATGTCACCTAAATCATTGACTGCTTTCCACCAAGGAGATAAACTGTCTAGAAGACCCAAGATCACATCTTTACATGTATGACTTAGAATCCTTGGCTGAGCTTGCGCCATTTGCCTGCCTGGCTATCTTAGAGTGGCTGAAATTTTTACATGATAGATTTTTCCATAGCAGGCATCCTAAAAGAACCAGAAAAAATGCTGACATGCTGATTGTTTTTTGGTCAAGGAATTCATGTCCAGGTTTTGAAGTCACCACATTAACTTTTACTGCAGGAAATATTACAGATGAGAAATTTTTCATAGCCTGTGCAGAAAGTTTGGGGCTTGAGTTCAGACTCTCAGTATTATTATTCTATGTATTCAGACATAGAACAGCTCTCTGTCTTTCTCTCAAGCTTTATTTCTCAATGCTTCCTTTTCAGACATTTTTATTTAAATTGTATCCTGCAATGATGAAAATATTTTAGAAGATGTAACTGTAGTATGTGTGAATGTCCTTTATAAGTGATCCCATAATTATGTGTATTATAATGCATACTTATATGTAAGTCAAAAAGGAATCCAATAAAGGTATACATAAAGAATTCTTACATATCTTACGAATTGTGATAGTTATGTTATCTTGCCAATAGTTAATATTTCAAGGCAAAATCAGTACACTGAGATGGCATCCAAAGTTAACAATGGTGAAAATAAATGCATACTTAAATTCATCTTTATTGATTATTTTGAATTTATAGGATCTTCTTCTCATGTTAATGGTAGAGTATCATGGTGTTAACCTGAGAGAGCAAGTGATTAGCAGTTTTCAATTGGAGTGAAAAGTCAGGTTCACCATTTCATTGGCTTTTCAAAAATGATTCTGTTTCTCATCTACTTTACATGGGCTAGCTTAGTTAGCAATAAAAATGATAGCCTTCAAATCCACATAGCCAAACACAGATAAGAGTATGTCTCATCTTTAGAACATGAAGGACACTCCAACTTTATGAAATTCTCACTCTTCTCTTAGGAATACTTCACAGACACCTTGATCTTCTAGCCAATGGATTCTTGTGTATTAGGTAAGAATTAGAATGAATAACTCACTTCTGTAGAGTTGATTCCAATTCATAACTACTTCATATAACATGACACCTTCCAAGGCCATACATCTTTCCAGATGCAAACTGCCCCGTCTCTCTCCTCGGGAACAGCAGTGGTTCAAACAGTCAATCATCCTGTAAGGCACCCAGTACTTCATCGACTGTGTTAACAGAGTATCCTCAAATGTCAAAAGAGACTCTGATCTTTTTTCCACATCCCAATGATCCCTTTGCCATATCCCTCTGTGTGCAAACATCTCATAAGGTAAACAGTTGATGTAAAGAATGTTTGGTAAATATGCCAAATTAATTTTTTAAGAATCAATGTGTGACATAGAGTCAGTTCTAAATATCTGCCGAATAAAGAATGAAATCTCAATATCTACCATTGTAGGTACAATGGCAGAACTTTTAGCTGTTCTCAATATCCTAGTCAAAACATTACAGAAGATCAGAGTTGATTTTCTTATGAAGTTCGTTTCCATGTTGAAACCAAATGGAAAAATGAACTTTGGGGATAATTAAAGAATAAGTGTTTCCTTCCTTCCATGTGCTTCACACACCTTTGTAACTTAATCTTCATATCTTGGGTTTTTTATTTCCCAACAGCTCGTAAATCATTTAATTACTTATAACAATTAGCCAAATTGATTTAGCAATATTAATATCTGTTTTGTTCTTTTTAATGGGAGAAAGGTAAGGCCTACTGAGTTGAAATTCCTTTCTTAAGGCTACATAGAAAATCAATAACCAGGATGGGATTAAATTCAAACTGTCTGACTCAGAGATTTGACCTGTGTTCCTTTGAGCCACTGTGGCTTTTTTGATCTTTGCTTGAATAGGAGAGTCCTGGATGATTAAATGAATGGCTTTTCTTTGAGATCATCAAACAAATGGATTTTCCAAAAACCAAAATCAATTATTACAGTAAAATTCAAGAATAATTGTATCTTCTGGAGTAGAATTGCTATGAGACAATTTATCAGCCACAAGAGCTGTACGAGTACACTATCGTGGTTCTTGAAGAATGAAGTTTAGGAAGGTGCAAATTTGATGGCTTTCTTTTCTCCTACTCCAAAGCAGAGCCTGGTGGTGGATGGTTGTCATCTCTCCATTCCCAGGTTTCTACAAAATGATAAATGTTATTGTCTGGAGCAGTGACAACGAGCAGTTGTTGGGTGTTGGTGAGTAAGTTTTGGCTCACAGCCATCCTCACAATTGTTGCTAAGACTTGAGCCCACTGTTGCAGCCCCTGCGATCATCCATCTTGTTGAAGATTAGAAAATCAATGACACCAGGGAATCTGAAATCGTGAGGGTGCAGACCTGATGCATAGAAGAAGTCTGCTTAACAGTTCTGAGCATCCAGCTTAACTCGGAAACCTGGATTTAACTTGTATGACAGTAATCCACATACTCAAGTAACCTTTCACAACTCATGTGTGAGTTGAAGAGGCAGATGATTGATATGATACTAGATTGAAGTTTAGCTGATTTTTTTTAGCAAGAGAACCCTGAGTGTGAGGATGCTGTCAAGGGAGACTTGTATGTAATTGAGTTCATATGTGGCGTAAGAATGTGAACTCACATGGAAATATACAGATTTGGGGGAAATGGCCTCTGGTGTGAGAGTGAAGGGGAAGATAACTTGAATGATGAACAACTTAGTGGATAGGCGATTCTGGTGCCATTTAAACTTTATGAACTTGACTAAGACGTGAGTGTGGCTATGAGGATGCGTGGTTGAAGCATGGTATCAGTAAGGTAGTAGACTTTTTAGTATGATAGAGACTGGGATTTGAGAGAAATGTGAACCTGTGATCCAGCCATGTTCACCTGTGGGTGTGAGTTAGTGACTGAGAAGATGGGTAATAACAGGAAGGGTGGTAATATAACTGAAGGAAGACATAAACCTCAAATGAAAAGGGTCTCATTTGAGAATGAAATAATTCTAAGGCAGAAGCAGTCACGGGCAACTGTCAGCAGCAGTCTTCATGGATCCACCTGCCTCTCCCCTCCACCTTTCCATGACATTTGCCCAGGACGAAAAGACAACTAGCTTAAAATTTGAAAATAATGGTAGGGGTGGGGGGGGGGGGAACAAAGAAGTAAACTTTGTTCTTATGTATTTTCCTACTGGCAAATATATGCACAATAAGTGCACTCTATTTGTTTTCACCTAATTTCCTCCTGAGAAATATTGAGGTGAGCATTTTAGGGAGGGTCTTGTGTAGTTCTCCTCTTCAAGACTCTGAAATCAGTCAGGTTATATAATCAACAGTCAGAATCAAACCAATATTGCCCAGGCTCCAGGACTCGTTGAACTTTGTTCCACTGATCTGTGGAAAATAGATTTTTTTAATGACTGATCATAGGGGAAGACCAAAGAGAAGTCAGCATTATTTCCCTTGTATCAACAGTTATTATCAGAAAGTATTATCTGCATCTTGGCTTTCTTTATGATCTAAGAATGTCATGGCTGAGAAGGGCCATCCTAAAATCTATAGACACTGACAGCAAGGAACAAAGGGTTTCCAAACTTGTTTTCTAGATTTTCCAATTCTAGAACAAATATGTTTACCCATCTGTGTTAGTCCAGGTAGACTAGAGAAACAAATTCATAAGCACACACTTGTGTATATGAAAGAGGTTTCTATACAAGAACAATTGAAAAATGGGAAAACATCCCAGCGCAGTCCAGTCCAAAGTCATAAGCCTAATAATAATCCAAATGTCTGATAGTGATCTATAAAGTTATCTTCAGAATCCTGAAGCCCATGCAATGACACCAGAACAATCACAGGCTAGTGGGTGCAGAATCTTGTGTATCCAGTGACAGTAGAAGCATCTTAGCACTGGCAGGGGTCTCCAAGTGGCTCCTGCAGTTTCCAGGACTCAGGGTCTACCAGCATGCTGCCATGTGTCTTGTCAGCTACAATGTCTCTCAGGGAGTCAGCCTTGTGACTAATCAGTAGGGAACCTTCAAGAGACTGGGGAGTGAGTCTCTTACCTCCAAGGGGAAAATAAAGTCAGATTTCCCAGAATTCTCAGGAGAAAATCATGCCTACACAGAGATCTCATTGGCTATCTCCAGATTAACAGGCTAGACTGCATACCTACACTCTTACCCCTCCTTTTTTCTCTTTCCCTTATTCGTTATCATTTTATTTATCTTATGTTTTAATATAATTCCAAACAATAGAGTACACAACCATAAGTGTACAAGTCAATACATTTTTGCATGTATACATAAACTCATGTAACTCTTACTCAAGTCAAGATAAGGAATGTTTTTAGCATCCCAGCAGAGGCAAGTTCCTAGTGCCTCTTCCCACTTACTACCTGCCAGGTTAATCACCACAGTGCTCTCTATCTCCACAGATTAGCAGATGCAAATGGGTAAAGTATTCAGCTGCTAACTGGAAAGCTAGCTGTTGCCATTCACCCAGAGGCACCTTAGAAGAAAGACCTGGAATTCCGCTTTTAAAATCTCTTTGAAAACCTTACAGTGCACATTTCTCTTTTGACGCATCTGAGGTCACCTCAGGTCAGAGTCAGCCTGATGACAACTGAGTGATTTGCAACTGTAGATTCTTTTTCTTCCCTTTTTATCTGAATATACAACATTTTTCATGTCAGAGTCATTTATGCTTTTGAATATTGCTGCATTTATGGGTTTTCCTATAGAGTATGATTTCCTTATTGAATATATCCTAATTTCCTTATTCTCTGGATGGGTTATTTTTGATTCAGGGTAATTATGAATAAAGTTTCTATAAATATTATTGCAAAAGTAAGCACTTATTTCTTGACACAGGAATGGGATGCCTGGGTCTGTATAGCTCATTACATGTTCAGATATTCTTAAAAGTGATCATTCTAATATACTTGATAATTCAAGTAATTGTTAATTCAAGTTACCTTGCCAACACTTGAAATTCTCTGTCCTTTTTTAAAAAAATAATTTTATTGGGCGCTCTTAGCAGCTCTTATCACAATCCATCCATCTATTCATTGTGTCCAGCACATTTGTACACATGTTGCCATCATCATTTTCAAAACATTTTCCTTCTACTTGAGCCCTTGGTATAAGCTCATCCCCCTCCTCACCCTCTCTCTCTCATGAATCCTTGATAATTTATAAATTATTATTTTTTTATTCATGTCTTATACTTACCCCTGTTTCCCTTCTCCTACTTTTCTGTTGTCCATACCCCTGGGAGGGGGTTATTTATGGATCATTGTGATCAGTTCCCCCTTCTTACCCCATCTCCCCCTTATCACTACTTTTCATTTTAGTATTGGTGGAGTTGTAAGGCTATACCACTCTTGAAGTAACATAAAACAGTTTACAATGCATAAGAGAATGTCATTTCAGGAAAAGGACATTCATCTTATCGGTCTGATAGAAACTCCACTAGTAGAAAACAGTGGCATCTGAGGAGGCTTCAAAATGTCTGTGGGGAGATTCCATTATGTTTTAACTGTTTTTCTACAAATTTTTGAAGCTCTCTCCTATTTGTGAGCTTACATTTCTCTAAGAATGACCACTCTGGTCCCCCATCCCCACCTCAATCACAGGCTTCAGCTTCTTTTAGGTATTCATATCATGAGTGTTCATATCCCAAGCCTCCCCCTAGACCTAGTGATGGAGAATTCTAATCCCTGCAGTTTTCATGTTTATCAAACTCCTTTGGTAATGCTTATAGGTACTCAAGTTGTCACATCATTAAATAGAATTTTGAATGACATAAGTGTCAAGTGGCAGCTAAGACTCACTGAGCTAAATTCATGGTGATTGTATTTGCAATCTAGCAATTGGCACACTCTGAAATCAGGATTGCCTCAGGAAATCTCAGTCACCTTTGATATCAAATAGTCAAACATACCAGTGACTGGAATCTCAGAAGGAGACACACAAAAGGATAGAATGAGACCAAAGACATTTTTGAAGAATTATGCCTGAGAATTGTCCAAATTTAGTGCAGATGCCAAACTACACGTCTAAGAAACTCAAGCACACCCAGCTAAATAAATAACAAATAACAACAAAATTATACCAAGGTCTATCAGATTAAAATTACTGGAGACCAAGTCAATATATTTCCCAGCTTTAGTCCCAAGGCATTAGAATCCCCTGCCCCCTTTCAGTAAGAATCCCATGGCCTTCTCAATTCAAGCTAAAGGTCCCTTTTCATAAGAGGCTGACACAGATGATTTCTACCTCCCTGGGGCCTCTCCTCCCTCTGGTTTATTTCTCATGCAGAACGTTCTTGTATGAGGACACGTACTAGGACATAGTAGATTTGCCCCAGAAAGCTTCCAAACTTGTAAATCTCCCAGAGGAGCTTGTTGTTTTGTACCTCTGAATTTGTGGTTAGCAGGAAAGCACTCTAACCCTGGTGCCACCAGGTTCCTTTTCAGGGGTCCCCAAACTTTTTAAACTGGGGGCCAGTTCACTGCCCCTCAGACCACTGGAGGGCTGAACTATAGTTAAAAAACTATAGTTATAAAACAACAACGATGGACAAATTCAGGGCTGAACTATAGTTAAAAAAGAACAACTATGAACAAATTCACTGCAAGTCCAGAATGAGTTGGCTGCTAAGCAGGTAGGGAGTGGTGACAAAAACACCCAGCAGGCTGGATAAATGTCCACGGGCCATAGTTTGCGGAGCCCTGTATGTTATAATAGGCCCATCAGATAGCAATCTTTGAAGTTAACCCTTCAAAACATTTTCCTCTAGGTATCCCCTACCATCAAGTCAGTTCTGACTCATGGCAACCGAGTATAGAGGGTTTCCTGTGCAATAAATCTTTATTGAAGAGGACACTCTCACCTTTTTTTCAAAGAGCATTGGTGGATTTGAACTGCTGACTTCAGTTAATAGTCCAGCACTTACCAGACAGCACCACCCAGGCTCCTTCGTGGTTACAACTTATTTTCAGACACTAGTTGCTTTTTGTTTGTAATTTAGTCATAAGAACTCTTATTAAGTCCTTTCTGTGTGGCAGACACTACGTATCTGAATATAAATGTTCTCATTAAAACTTCATCCTCCTTACAATCTTGTTAAATAAATGCTACTTTATATTATCCAATTTATTTATTATTTATAGCTAAAGAAACTGAAATAAAGGAGTATAAAATGTTTTTCAAATTTACTGCACTCATCGCTAGAACACTTATAGTTTAAACCCAGAAACCCTGACTTCAGAAGCCCCATTCTTAACCATCTACTGTGTCTGTTGTCACTGAATCAATTCCACCCATGACCCAGGATACAGAGTAGACTTGCACTCTGTGTGATGTTTGACTCTGGAATTTTTCCAAAGCAGATAAGCAAGTCTTCTTTGGATGGGTCTTTGGGTAAGTTCAAAACACCAACCTATGAGTTAATAGCCAAGAACTTCATCATTTTTTGCCAAACAGGAATGCTAAAGGTGGTTAAGAGTAAGGTTTACTGGTTGGGCTGCTAACCACAAGATCTGCAGTTCAAACTTACCAACCACTTCTCAGGAGAAAAAGTTGGCCTTCTACTCCCATCAAGACCTACAAGGCACTGAAACCCACCAGGGCAGTTTTACCTTGACCTCCGGGGATACTGTGTGTGAGAATTGACTTGATAGCAGTTAATTGGTTGGTTTGTAGAATACTAACCATTTTACTCATTGCCTCCTAATTAAAGCAGTAACACTTATGTAAATAGAGCAGACTTTATTCCCTGTTTCCTCTGAGAATTACAGCTCACTTTACTCAATAGGCTAGGGCACCTTTCACCTTCTATTTTTTGTTTTCATTAGCCCAGCTGTCACGATGATCTGTCCAAATGTATCCAAATTCTGAATTCTGAGAACAGCACAAAGGCCGTGGCAGGCCATGTGAAAGTGCAGCATTCCTGGCCCAGGCAGATGCTGGCCTCAGTGTTTGTGCAAGGAGCTGTGATAAATCACGAGAGAAGCTCGATACCCAATTCACAGTGCAGGGTGTGTGGGTGGCTGCTTGACAGGGGTTTTGATAAATTTTAGAGATTGCTCACCAGCAAGTTCTTTTCCTCCATTTCACTATGTATGCTGGCAAGTTTCTCTGTTGTAAAGTACATGTAGCAACGCGTTACTAATGTCATACACCCTTTCTTTTTGTTTGTAAAGAAAATGTCCAATGAGAACACACTTTACAAAGACCTGTGTCACCAGAGGTCATTCGGTAAAATCTGAAGATGTTTAGCATTTGGGGGACCTTCGTGGCACATAACAAGCGCTGCTTTGTGTTCCACTTTATCAGGCCAGAACTCCAGAACCCTGTACCTCCTTCCTGTCTCTGTACTCCCAGCTCACCTCCCACCCTGCCTACCCCCACTCCCAAGAATGTCTACTACTGTCATGGCTCTTCATAAGAATGAAAACAGGACAGGGGATTTCTAAGAGTTAAATTCATTCCTTAGAT
Source organism: Nesogale talazaci (assembly GCA_004026705.1). Lineage (NCBI taxonomy): Eukaryota > Metazoa > Chordata > Mammalia > Afrosoricida > Tenrecidae > Nesogale > Nesogale talazaci. The sequence continues at coordinate 83,038 of PVJH01004422.1, forward strand.
GAAAGGCGGAGTTTTGCACACACAGTAAGATCTGTCCTTCGAGTCCTTTGACTTTTCTGGTGATAGCCTTTCTAAATCTCAATCTCTGGATACTTTGGATGTAGATAGCATGCATAACTTGAATCTCTGTCTAGAAAACTTTCAAATAAAGTTTTATCTCCTTGAAGTTTACATACTATATCTCCATCTCCCTCTCCTCTGTGCCTTAACATATTTCTCTTTGATATTTTGATCTATGAGAACTTGCCTATGATTAAGGACTCGGATCCTTAAATGTTCTACTTCAGTTTTTCCACTTTATCAAGAGATTGGAGGCACCTCAAGTGACCCAACATCTCTGGCATATTAAATCTGGGTGTCGGATGCATGTACTTGTTTTGATGGATGACCTAATAAGCCTTTTCCTCCTTTAATTTCAATGATTTCATAATTCTGAATTATTACTCTGTAGGCATACCATTTTCTTCTATTCCTTAAACTTCCACTGTGTTTCATAGGATCCCATAATTAAATACAGTGGATTGTTTAGAATCTAATCTTGGAAACATGTGCTTTTATTTTTTTTTCCTATAGATAGACTAGGACACGGAGCTTCTTAAATCATAATATTATACCTAAAATATAATTTATAAGGAGCAAACAAAGGAAATGTAAATTATGCTTAGGAAAGACCCACTTTCATCTTAAAGTTGGATTAAAAAGCCATGTGGATACATTTGTAAGTGATGAAAGGACTTATTGAAAATAAAATCTCAAGGTTAAATGCAAAAGCACAATTAGTAGACAGTCAAGCAAACTCAATATCCTCCAAAGCTCTGTGTGTGTGTGTGTGTGTGTGTGTCCACAGTAATGAATCTCAAGACAAGACTCATTTGAAAGGTGAATTCTAATAGGTCTGCCTTTACCCTTCCCTGTTACATTTTGATTTTGGGAAATTTCAATCATTATTTGAGCAAAAATTTGCAAAGAAAATTAATTTTACATTCAACAATTTACATGCATTTTGTTTCAAAGTACTGGTTGCCATCCCCTCAATGTAACTGCAGTCACCACACTTCCTCCCTGGGTGGCTTATTACCATTCGTCCTTCTTTCTTTCCCTTTGTACCTTCGGCACTGTCTCCTTGGGCAAATGCTACCCTATAGGTCTCACATGGTTGATTATTCTGAGAAGCACATTCCTTGTGATTATTCTTCACTCTATAGGCCAATCCATTGTTTTGGGCCGAAAGAGGAACTGGAAGGTGAGTTCAATTTCAGGTTTGAAAGGAGTCCACAGGCTATAGTCTCAAAGTATCCACCAATATCTCTTATACCAGTAACTTCAGTCTTTATTATTTTGAATTTTGTTCTACATTTTTCTCCTACTCTGTCCAGGACTTTTTATTGTGATCCCAATCTGAGTGACAGTAGCCAGGCACCATCTAGTTCTTCTGGTCTCAGGCTAGCAGAGGCGCTGGTTCATATGGTCCATATGTTCTTTGAACTAATTGTCTCCTTGAGTCTGATTTTTAAATTCTTTGATAGTCAATGAAAGCTCCAAGTTGTAATAATATAGTTCAGAAAAGGCACAGGACCTGAGTGAGGAAGAAACCTTTAAGAGGAAGTGTGAAAAATGTTTCCATTTCAAATTTTAATTTGTGGCTGGTTTTGTTTTTTGTTTTTGTTTGGGGGGGGAGGGGCATCACTGCCTCTGGTGGTTGTGGGCACTACCCAGTGCTGCTTCTGAGAGCCGCTGCTAGATTTGAACTGCCAAGCCCATGGGCTGCAGTTCTGCATTCAACCACTTACACCACTGGTGCTCAGCCCTAATATGTGGCTGGTTTTTTATAACAATCTATTATTAAGGGGGAACTCTAGGAATAATCGCTTCAAGCACTTATGTTCTGTTGTTACTAGTGAGGTACAAAAATGATCCAGAGGATGTGGCTCTAGGAAATGGAATACAAGCCTCTGGAAATCTGAAATTCCAATAGAGATTTACAATTTTATTAAGTCATAGATAAGGATGATGTGTTAGGCTAGGTTCTCTAAAAGAGCAAAAACAGTGATATAGATTATATAGATGGTAGAGATGCTAGAGATAGAAATAGGTAGATAATTATATGTTAAGAATGTACCTCACACAATTGTGTAGAAACAGTTAAGCCTAGTGTGCTTCAAGCCCTTGAATCAGATGTGAAGCTGGAGGTTTTTCCTGATTCTTGAAGCTGCTGTGGCTGATAAACCAGGAAACAGAAAGACTGCAGACTGGTGGAGGAAAATGCAAATGGATCCAAAGTCAGCTAGTCAAGCTGCAGAATGGAATGAATCCAAGGCCAGCAGGCAAAATGGCAGGTCATCGAGTCAAATAGAAGGTTGAAAATATCAAGAAGGAATAGGAGCAAGCCTTTGGCTCAGAGTCTATTTAAGGAGGAGTAGGCCGTACCCCCAGGAGACTTCCTTTCAAATGTATCAAGACTGTGACCTTTATAAGTAGCTATCAGTCCACACCAATCTTCCTAAAACTGCTTAACTCTTCACTGAAGAGTTCATTATAGAGTTGATTACATTATGTTAGAGCTCATCTTGAAAGAATCTGCCCCAGCCAAACTGACACAGAACCTTACTATCACAGATGGGGTCATCTAAGTTTTCAGCTTACACACATGTGGAGGCTGTTCTTTATTGAATCATGAATGTGTAACATGTGACATCTTTTATGTAGAAAACATCGTTTACCACACAACTGTCATTGAATCCAACATGGTGATACAATGTAGTTGCAATGCAACTATCAGTCCGAGGATATTTTTCTACCTTGGTTCGGTTTTTCTTAGCTTCTCAGTATTCATTGGAATCAGCCCTTCCCCTGACACAGCCTATGCGCTGAGTTATATGGGTGTATGTTCTCATAGTCATAAAACGTGGGATGTGTGTTAATGGACAGATATTTTGTCACTGAATGCATGTATTCTGTTATGCTCCATTACTCTGCATACAAAGGAAAGCATTTCAATTTTCATAGCAAGCTCACTTCTTTGATTGTTAAGAAGATAAAGCTTCTGCAAAAGGCACAGGGCAAAGGACAAGGATTCATTTTCCTCTGGCTTTGTTGTCTGGCACTGTGTTCTGGGAGCTCCTGTTTTAAGGAAACCCACTATACAAAAACATACCAAATTTACAAAATCCAGCTCAGCGAGTCTAACTTTGTGTCACTCCTATGTGAAAATGTACGAATTCGTTTTCATCTTGGGAGACATTTGCTGCACATCCTGTTCAGTAGAATTCAGTACTGATAAGCACAGGTTTTGAAGATGGGTGGACACAAGACATCACCTCTTCTACTTGAGAAGTTCTTATCAGGGTCTGAATTCACTCCCCATCCTGATCTATAGTTTTCTCATCTGAAAAAACATAACAGAATTTGTTGTGTCTAGCTTATGAAATAATTGTGAGACTCCGATGCAATAATTCATGTCAAGCAGTTACCAGTGTCTGGCATCTAACAAGCCCTCAATAAGATGTATGTGAAAATATATATGTGCATGCATATACTTATGTATTTATGATTTGCATAGTGCTCAAGTACCTGGTATATGATGATTACACAGTGCTCATAGTGTTTATATAAAATGAGACACACTTATAAAATCAATAGATGAAGTACGAGTAGAATTTTTAGCAGCCGATTTATCTCACTAATTATGTATTGCAGAGGCTACTATTAAAATCTATCTCTATGCCCTGCACACACATCCCAGCTACAGAGGTGGGTGACCTAGCAGTGAGCTGAATGAGACAGGGAAGCCATCTGCATGGTTTCAAACTTGCCTTGGGCAACATAGTATGTGTTTGTCAAGGACTCAATTGGTCATCTCGTTGCCCAGTGAAACCTTGTCAGAGTTTGGTTCCTCAGGCAGTTGACTGAGAGAGGAGCTGCATGCTGGGAATTTATAGAAGAGTTATTTTTGTGTTCAAGGTCTATAGGAGGAATGGAAGAAGTCAGTTAGGGAGAGAGAGAGAAGCTGTGTGTAATTCACTCATAACTTCTTTTCAACCCCTGTGGGGGGAGTGGGATTGGTGGTGACAAGGTTTGAACCATTAAACCTGGGTAACTCAAATGATTATAAGCTTGCTTGCAAGTCAGAAGGTTGTTGGTTCAGACCTACCCTGTGGCAGCACTCAGAAAGAAGCCTGGCAATCTGCCTGAGCCATGAAATCCCTATGGAGTCACCTTGCTCTCCACACCAGGAGTTGCTGAGTTGGATTTGACTGCAGACTATGACAGACACTAACAACTCATTGGTAGCCAGTTATCCCCTGTAAAGGATGTGACCCTGGACAAGATGGCTCTTTGCATCCTGAGGCAATTTCTAGAAGGGCTGACAGCTGAGAAATATCAACAGGCCACCCAGGCAGCAATTTAGGTAATGAGTCCTTTATTCTTTAACAGGAATCTATGTCGCACAGCAGGAAGTCCAGCAACGACAATTAGAGCCAATTATTGCTGTTAAGTTGTCATTTTATTTGACCTCAGTCATGATGGCACGAGCAGTGAAGCACTTGACTACCAGCTGAAAGGCTGGAAATTCAAGTGGGCCCATTGGTGATGTGGCAGCTGGGCTGGACAATCCACTTACAGAAGGACGCAGCTTTGAACCCCCTGTGGAGCTGTAAGCTGCATGATGGTTGTCATGGATCCAAATGAACTCAGCAGGATCAAGGACAGCAGTGTTGCCTCTGTTTCCCCCTCCTCCCTTGTTTTCTCCTTCAAACTCCTCCATCACCAGTTTTTGATGGCCTACCATGAACCCTAGTTGGGCTACTACCTTCCATGTCAACAGTTTGAACCCGCAGCTGCTCCATAAGAGAAATTGAAGCTATGGACTCCTATAAAGATTTTCCATCTCAGATACCCACAGGGGCAGTTCTACCCTGTCCCATTGGGTCACTATGAGTGAGAATCAACTCTATGGCAGTGAGTTTGGGACCGGGGTGATACTGCCAGCTAAGAGTTGAACTGGTAACAGGGAGAGTCCTGACTCAAGCTCACCAGCTGCTCCATGGGAGAAATAGAAGGTTATCTACTACTATAAAGTTTTATAGCCTCAGAAACCCGATATAGAGTCACTATGAAACAGAATGGCAGTGGATTTTTTTTTTAACAATGGAACTGTGTACCAGACCAGAAATGAAAAGACTCACTCAAAGGTTCTAGGTGGAGAAAGACCAGAAAGCAGGGTAGTAAAAAATGAACTTTAGAGTTAGAAAACTAACCCAAAATTCATAATTGTGTTACTTAAATTTGCAAGTTCTTTTTTCTTGATTTTCAATAAGGGGATGATAATTTAAATTATCCAGAGGACCTTATTCCAAAGAATGAACTAAAAGCATGTAATACTTTGCTCACAGTTAGTTATGCTAGCTCATTATAATTGCCCCATAAATTGTTGGTGATTTTTTATTATAATAATGATATTGTCAAAAGTTTATGGGTCTACTTCCCTGTAAATCCGTTACCTTTGATCAAACCAATGGAAGAATCCTGTTTGCAAATACACACAGGTGATTCTTATCAGTATCTTCCCCTTCCTGCTCACTAGACCCCTGAAAGAAAAGATCATTTGGTGTGAGTTAGAGAATTTGGCCAGAAGAGTCGCATTCAATAAGTCACTGCCCTTGACATAGTCATTATAGGTTGGGCTACTATCCTCAGGGTCAGCAGTCCAAAACCACCAGCTGCTCCTTGGGAAAAAGATGGGCTCTCTCCTCTCATGAACTGTCACAGTCTCAGAAACTCAACAGGACAATTTGCTAGGAGTCCATGGCAGTGAGTTTGGTTTAATTTGGCCTCTGCAGTGATTCAACCTTCTCAGCATTCCACTAGGATGGGGCAGGCTGGGGGTGGAGGTGCGCCTTTCTCCTTCTTGAACCACCTTCTGACACGACTCTCTCCAGGTTTTTCCCCCACATCTCCTGTTATTCATTAGCAGGGCCCTTGTTGACTTATCCTACCTACCTAACCTCTCAATGCCAGAGGTCCTTGCATGGGAAGTGAGTTAGATCCAAGACTTCTTCTCTGGTCTCACTCACTGAATCACCTCAGTCCATTGGTTCTTATTAAACGTGCCCTTTGGGGGATGACTCCTAAGCTAAAGCTCCAAACCCAACTTCCCCTTACAGCTCCAGCCTCTTCACCTGGATGGCCACTTTCAATTCCTAGTGGGTATCACCTAAGCCGTTGAGCTGCATTACACAGCCAAAGCAAAAGCTCTCAGCTTTGCCCTCAGCCTCCAATGTCCATCAATTGCCCTGTTGACCTTTCCTTTATTTTATTACTCAAGCCAGAAATAGGGGGCTCATCCCTCACAATCTCTCTCTCGCACACCTCAAATAAATGAATCTGTTCTTTCAGAAGCCCTGTGCTCACAGTGGCTAAGAGCTCAGCTGCTAACCAAAAGGTCAGTGGTTCTCAGCTCGGAGCTGCTCCACAGGAGAAAAAGGTCTACCTCCATAAAGATTATAGCTTCAGCAACTCGAGGACCAAGTCTGTCCTCTCTCCTTCTACCCCCCACCCCCGCCTTCTCTCTCTTTTTTATGCACCTCCAAGGTCATGCAAAAGAGGTAGAAATTCACTTCAGAGATGGTAGTGAGTGCTTGAAGGTTTGAGAAGGAAGGTGATCCCTGTGCTATCTCTGAAAGACAGATGGGCAAGAGAAGAAAGGCAATAGATGGAATTGAAGCTTTCTGAAATGTCCCAGATGTGAGCCGTATTTATAGAATTGTTCTGTGACTGAGGTGAACATATGGAAAGGAAATGAGAATAATGTCTGCTGTGTGGTGAGCACACAGTGATACTCTTGCTTATTCACTTGTCACTGTGAGAATTAAATAATTCATGTAACATTCTCAGTGCAGTAGTGGCCCATGTAAATTCATCAATAAATGATAATGAGGGCTACTAGTTCTATGATTTATTTTTCTTATTTCTATTAGTTTCCTTTGAATTTTGAGATTGGTGTGCTTCAGAGTCAAAGGAAGAAGTCATGCCAGGTATGTCATGCTGAATATAAACAGTGATTTAAAAAAAATTTTTTTCCAATGCTCCCGATCACTAGCCATTCTGAGCTACAAATCAAAACAATGATGAGATATCACCTTATACACAGAACAACATCACTATTAAAAAAAAAACAGCAAAGAACAATAAATGGTGGAAGCAATGGGAAGCGACTGAAACTCTTATTATACTCTGATGTGGAAGTGATGTGACACTACCTAAAATAACAATAGAAATGCCATACAATCCAGCAATACTTTTCCTAGGTCATTTGATATGGACCATGAACTGGTTTGTGCTCTCCCATGCTCCCAATGGCAAAAGCCTGGAAAGAGACCAGGAGCCCATTACTGAAAGAAAGGCTAAAACAGACTCTGGTACATGCACACAGTGGGATACTAGGAATTCCCCCAAAGCAGTGACAAAACCACGAAACAAACACCTTACAGCATGAATAAACCTAGAAACCATTCTGCTGAGTGAAGTCAGTCACAGAAGGACAGATATTCTACAAGTGCACTGCCACAAGGAGAAACACTGAGATGAAGGAAGATTTCGGTTCTTAGGCCATGGAATCTTTTAACCCAGTTTCCTAAGCAATGAGATAGAGAGTCTGCCTCGTGCCATGAACCATTTCTCACCCTCTTTATAGGTTCAGCTTAAAATTCACTTTGACAGAGAAGAACTCACCTCAGCTGTGGCGGGGGTGGGGTAGTTTCTCCAACTATGGGGAGAGAAGATCATTCGGTGTTTGCTCTACAACACTGTGTTAAGGTCACCCCAAATCCCAGGAGATTAGTAAGGGAACTTCACTGGACATTTAAATCAAGATGGAGGGGGGACTATATTTCTCGAAGAAGGTGATTACACCTATATTGGTGGGTGGAGCAATCTCCCATCTGAAAAAATGCATTCTAATGCATAGAACCCAAGGGGAGAATACATTTATAGAATCGGTGGGATAGCAAAGTGCAGTGAAGGAACCAGATGGTGCCCAGCTATCAGAGGTAATGGCATCTGGAATCTTAAAGGCTTCTCTTCAAAGCCATCTAAGTGAGGCATCAACTAAATCCACATATGAGAAGCACCGACCTGTTAGTCCTAAGATTTTAAATGCTAAAATGCATATCCACAGGAGGGAGTGGTATTTGTGCTTACATTGTCAACTCCTGGTTTGTAGAAGGCTCTGGTTGAGAGTGGATGTCTCAAATCCATTTTCACGGTTCACACATGGATTAAGCCTTCTGTGGATTCCCTCCCACCACAGTCCAAGGATGTGACTGGACTTGCTGTCAGAGAGCACTGTAAAGTTGGTCTGACAGGTGACATGAAGCTAAAATGTCATGCCTCTTCATTTGATCTCCCCATTTTAAAGTTGTTTCACTTTTCAATATTTTTCTGCTTTCTTTCCGTTGAAGTTTTTCTGTCTTGGCTAGTAATTGTTGTTTGTTGGCTTGCTTGCTTGCTTCCTGTTTGGGTTTTATATGATTTTATGTATGTGAAATCCAGGGCAGGTAAATCTAAAGAGGCAGTAACTGGATTAATAATTATCTAGAGGTATGGTGGTGGTGAGGGGTATTAATAGGTATCTAACAATACATATGAGAAGTGTTCTGAAATTGATTGTAGTAATGAATGCACATATGTTTTAAAAATGACTGGACGGTGGGGAGGAGAGAGCAGGGGAAGAGGAGAAGGGGAAGAGGAAAAGCCGATACTAGAGGCTTTAGGGAAAAGGTGGACGATTGGAGAATGATAATAGAAGTGGACATGTGACACAGTATGTTTATTTATGTTATTTATGTATTGTGAAAAACAATGTATGAGCCCCCAACAAAATGATTTTAAAAAATGGCTGAACATTTACATTGTATGATATGGGAAGCGTATACCAATAGAACTTCTGCTTTTAAAAGAATTATTTCCAACGTGTAATGAGACAGAGTTCTACTCTGCCTTAGAGGCTCATTATCACTCAGCATTAACTCAACAGCTATGTATTTAGTAATTATCTAATCCAGAGGCAGGGGAACCTTTTTTTCTGACCATGGTCATTTGGGCATTATTAAAGGGGCATAGTGGTCAACCATTTAACTCCACCCTGATGTGTTGGCTGGCACTGCCTCTCTTTGATGAGCTGTGTGAGATAACCTGGGATTAATGATTTCACAGTCTTTATGTAGCCCTTGTGCCCTGGTGGTGTAGTGGGTATGTGTTGGGTTGCAGTCAGCATGGTTGGAAGTTAGAAACCACCAGCTGCTCCAAGGGAGAGTGACTGGGTTTTCTACTCCCACAAACAGTGACCCACAGGGAGTCACTAAGAGTCACCCTTGCCCCAATGGCAGTGAGTATATTGCCCCCAGACCAGATACTCCACACACGCACACCCCACTCAAAGTCTGATCCGTCAAGTCCTTTTGAGTCTACATGTAAACTGTCTCCTCTGCATAAACCCGCCTTGACCATCCCTACTGCTGGTAGCGGGGCCACCCTCACCTCTGTGCTCAGCTGAAAGCTCCAGTCCCCTCATTTCGCTCCTTCAGAACAGGACGGACCCCTCCTCAGAGACTTACTTACAAGGAGCACAGTTGAGTGCTTTCAAATATCAAATGTTTCATGTTCTTGCTCTGTCAAGAGTTCTCCTGGCTGCCCATTATGCTCAGAGGAAATTACAAAATCTCTGACTGTATGATGCTGCTTTTGACCTGGCCTGTGAGGTATTCAACGATGTTTCCATTTCACAGGTTTGAAAACACTGTGGCTCAGTGGAGTCAAGTAAAGAACCAAAAGTCATGGGCTGCTACCGACAGGTACCGAGGCTCAAGCTCAAGTCTTCCATTCCAATTTCAGGTTCTCGCAGAATGCTGAAGATTGGATGTAGGTTATTTCGCTCTTACTGGGGTGTGAGGAACTAATATGGATCCAATAGATTTTATAGCCAAACCTAACCGAATTATAACAAAGAGCCTCATTTTGCCTTCAGGTTTCTGACTTGTCAGGGTGAGAATTAAATAACACACATAACAATCTCAGCACAGTGATGATCCATACAAAATAATAAATAATAATGAGTGCCGCTAGTTCTATGCTTTTATTTTTATTAGTTCTATTAGGTTCCTATTAATTTTGAGATTCATTTACTCCAGAGTAAAAGAGGAAGCTATTATTACTTATGATTGGTTATGGAGTCAGTTATCCATGGTAGTATGTGTTTGTTTGCACCCACAAAGAACAAAACATGACTCCAAATGATGACTTCAAATGTTTCGCAGTTGGAGAATCCCTGTACATAGTGTTTTGCTTCCAGAATACAGCCTCTAGAGCTTTTCTGGGGAAAGACCTGTAGTTGTTGGCAAAAATCCAAGTAGCCATTGCTCTGCTTTCTTTTCAAGTAATTCTTAAAACGTCTCATTTCAACTTGGAGCCCTCTAGAGAGCTCAGCTTGAGAATTCCTTTAAAATATCTGAGATACATGTCCTGTCAGGTTGGAATTATAGGAAGAAAAATAAGACTAGCTAAGTGTTCCGGACCATTGAGCAGAGAGTTGAGAGCAGTTACAGTGACTGGAGGACTGTGTGTTCTGTAAGCTTTGGTGTGGCTCTTTATGATTATAAGTCAGCACTAGTGTGCTATCCATTTCAAGTGTAGAGGGAAGGGTGACAAAGCAGCCGTAGACTCGTCTCTGGCTGGCCTTCAAGCAGAGCACTGATTACTGTCAATACCCCTTGCTAACTTCTACTGAACAGTGAATATGTGCCAGGAACTACACTAAGTGCCATCTGTGTATCATCTCACTCCATGTTCAGAGATCTTTCCTCGACAGACTGTGAGACTGTATTAATTTTTGAAAGGTGCCCTAACAAAATTACTACAAAATGGACATTTTCTTAGAACAGAAATGTCTTGTATCACAGTTCTGGAAACTGATTAAGGCCAAGATTAAGGTGCTAACCTCACTGATTCCTTCTGTGACTTTGAAAGAAAATACTTCCCATGTGTCTGTCCTAGCTTTTGGTAGCTCCCCGCATCCCTTGGCTTATGGCTGCAGCAACACACGACCTTCTTTTTCTGTCTTGCCATTTCTGTGCATTTTTTTTCTTTTATAAGAACTCCAGTCAATCAGATGAGGACCCACCCTATACCCATATGAGCTCATATTAACTGATGACATCTTCAAAGACCCTGTATCCAGAGGCTAAGACCTTAACCTACTTTGTGTGTGTGTGAAGATGCAATTCCAGCTATTACCCCCCAATTCTCCCTGTTAAGAGGAGAAGATGGAGATTGAGATCAGATTACATAAATGGCTAAAGGTAACATGCTTTATATTGGGGGATGGAATTCACACCCAAGCATCTAATTCAAGGGGTCATCCTTTAACCACTCTATGGCCATTCGATTTGTTATCAGGGCTATTTAGTACTCCCCTTTACTTTGTGCTGCTACTCTTTAAGAGGAACATGCTCATAAATTCAGCTTCAGATTTCCTCATTCAGTGTCCAACTATCACACTCCTATGAGGCGACGAGAAAATATCATGGTTTGGATTAGGTGCCCCTTAGACCGTAAAGTAACATCCTTGTTTTTCGACACTTTAAAGAGGTCTTGTGCAGCAGACTGATCCAATGTGTCAGTGGGTCTCTTGACCACTGCTTCTATTTCAGATCCACGCGAGACAAAATCCTTGACCATCTTTGTACATGTTATCAGAAGAGACCAGTCCCCAGGGGTGGCGGGGGGTGGGGAGATAATACCACCATGCTCAGTAAAATAGAGGGGCAGCCCAAAAGAGGAGAGCCCTCACAGAGGCTGCACCAGTGAGCATGAGAACTGGTGTGAGGATGGCGTGGGCAGGACCTGGTTCATTCTGTTGCACGTCGTTACTTACTATGAATCGGGGCCAGCTCAAGGACCCCTAGCAACACAACCACAGAATTACGAGCTTGGGAACCCACGGGGGCAATTCTACCCCGTCCTCCAGGCATAAGACGGAATGGACTTGATGGCACTAAGGTTGGGGGGAGGCAGGGGTTGGGCTCCTAATATTCATCATGGCTCAAGGTCATTGTCCCAGAGTTGGTCAAGGCATTGTTGCTTAGCCGGGTGATGCTTGCTTATCTTGCATCTATGATCATGTTTAAGGGTCTTGAAGGCAGCAGCACTGTTTACTTCTTAACTCATCTAAAGCCAGGGCAATATCCACTCAGGATAGATATCTGGTTGTCTGGCCCAATAGATCCCTGGGTATTCATAAAGTTAAACATGTTACAGTTCACGAAAGAGAAAGAGTGAAAACAAACAAAACCAATCCTTAGGAGTCAGGAGAGGAAAGGAAAAAACCACATGGAACCCTTTGATAAACTTTCTCTACGTTGGCAAAGGGCCACTGGCTGCAATGAATTCCCAGGGAAAGGCCAGCAACTCCATAGTGCTGTTCTCATTGCCTACAATGCGCTGCAGGCCTGGAGGTTATGGCCAAGAGTGGCGTATCCAGGAGGAGGGTGGTTTGTCAATAAGCCGCATGGTGGCTTCTTCGTAATGCATGTGAGAAGCTGCCTCAATGTGGTGGGTTGCTCACCTGGCAACACTCGATTAACAGAGAATCCCAAGACAATGCATGCAGATGCTGACAAATAAGAGGAAATGCACCAAGAGCTTGCTGTACCTATCAAAGGCAGAAAAGTCCTTGCAGGTGGTTTATGATCTCATAAATCATTGGCAGTAGTCTCTGTGATGTTAGTACTAGACTTCTTTGCTTGAGAAATCTGCTCTGAGGTACAAGAGAAGTAATTACAGAATCTTCCCCAGGACCCAAACAAAATCCCCAAGCCACACGTTTTAGGGTTGTTGTTTTTCTAAATTAATTTTGGGAGGGTGTTGGTAACTCTGCATATACCACCAGTAGCATAAAAGTGGTTAACCTTTAATTTACTGTCTGGGGGCTGGGTAGGCCTTCTTGGCAGCCAGAAAAAGAAAGCAGAGTCACCTTTTTTGTTTGAGAAGCATTATAATATAATCTCTTTCTGAATTTATAGTGCAGGTGGGAATTAATGCTATTCCAATCTCCTTCTCTCAACATCAGCAGCTGAATATATTCAACTAGAAAAACTATAGTGTCTAAAACGGTCTTTTACCCAGGACTGGTGAAAAGAAAAAAGAAAAGAAATCAATATGAGTGTTCCCATCAGTACAGTAAATTACAGTAACCAAAGTGCAAATTTCCATTAACCCTTCTCTTCCTCCACATAGAGAAGGAACCTCCCGTTCATGATCGCTCACGCTCAGTGTAACATGGGAGTGACCATGTCTGGCACCGTGCTCCGCTCTCGGGTACAAGCGAGAGGGGACCTGCTGCTCTTGGAAGGTTTTACCTGCATTCTTGCCAGGAAATGAGGCAATGGGTTGGCTGCCCTTGGACTGCTTGCTGGCTCTGCTCTTAGGTGATTCGCAATCACCTTGAGGAAATTGGGCATTGAGCTGGGGTGGTTACTTAAAAAGACAGATTTGCAACACATCTCTAGATAATAAAAAATAAAAAATCAACAGCCAATTCAGACGAGTCCTTAAATTCACGCCTCCTGGCTGGCCATGACTTTATAATCCATCAAGAATGGAATGGCAGAACAGAATTGTCCATTCCTGAAGTCAGTTGACACCCTGAAGGCCAGGCTGCTGAAATTCCTTTCCAAAGAAAGTAGGAGGGGCCTGAGGGAAGGAGGGTGAAATGTCAGATGTGGAAGGGGACAACTTGTGAGTCAATATGACCTGTGCTCATGAATTTCTTGGTTCTTGTCAGTTAGGAAAACTTGGGTAGATGTAAATTGTGACTTTTCCTAAGACATCTGGGTCTTCAGGCTGTTCTTAACTGAAAAATGGAAAAAAGAGCAAATGCCTCCTATATAACACCACACCACAGGAAAAATGGGTTGGGACTGCTCATTTTAGGAAAAGCAGTCAGCCTGTCCAGGCCCTTGTGACCCGTTAATCCCACATGTCCTTTACAGTCCCATGCTCCCCTTCTTCACACAGTAGGCTACCCTCCGCACAATGAGAGCACGGGAATTAGTGACAACTGCTTTAATTAGATAAGAAGATTCCCCATGTGCATCAAGTATATCAAAGATTTAAGGTGTATTACAAAGAGTTTATTTAAAAAGTAACAATTAAAATACTACAATTTGCCACCGTTTGCACTTCTGAAAGTAAATCACTATAAATTGGCATCCATCCCTCTTACAATGCACTATGATGAGCTATCTTGAAACAGGCAGAAAGACTCAACTGGGAATTGCAAGTAAGCGTGGGTCCATAAGCCAGGTTTCTCTTGGGTATGAGTGGAGGAAATTAACACACCTAGTTATTAGCCCTTTCCCCTCCCTGGAAAGTTATTGACTTTTATAGCTGAGAGATTCAAGGGGATGCAGCTTTAGGCAAGGTTGTATTTCAGAAATCAAATAATGTTGTCTGATCTTTTTCTTTCTCTCCTTCCTCCCCCATCTCTTTCTTTTTCTCAGCTCCATTTTTCACTGATGTTGGTTTCATTCTCTAACAAATTCTCCCATGTGGTGGAAAAAACAGCCACTGTCAGCAACTCTAGGCTTCTATAGTCCTTTGGAACATACATAATCTAAGAAAGAAAGAGAAATTCCTCTCCCTAACCATAACAGCCCTAGTTGTGACCTCTAATTTGCTCTTCTTGGGTCACACATTCACCATTAATTTAGTAAATATCCATTGAGCCTAGTTACTTGAAAAATATCAATCCCCAGGGAGCTAACAATATGCAGGGGACATAGGAGTCTAAATAAATAAATAAACATAACAAACAAGAAAATTAGAGAGTATTTTAGCGTATTAAAGGCTCTGTGAGGAATAAACATATTTAAGTATTTTGTTTAATTCACGAAAGCCCTATCTGAAGAGGTTCTAGATGTTTGTTACTATTGAGATGTTTCAATTCATGGTGACCTTCACATATAACAAAACAAAATGTTGCCCAACCCTGAGCCATCCTCCTGATCTTTGGTAGATGTGAACCCACTGTTTGAGCTACAGATGTCAAACCATCTCTTGGAGGGCTTCCTTCATTTTCACAATTCCCTTGCTATTCTGATCATGGTGTCCTTTTCTGGAGTTTCTTTCCTGATACTGTCTCTACAGGAAGTTAGCTCGTGACTTGTCATTTTTGCTTCTGACATACATTCTGGTTCCGATTCTACCTAGACCGATTTGCATATTCTTCTGGAAATCTATGGTATCATCAATGTTGGGTTTTTTGGGGATTTGTTTTGTTTTGTTGCCAATACCGCAGTTCAAATACAACAGTTCTCCTTCTGTAGGCTTTGATCTTACCCTGCATGTTGATGAGACCATTGAAAAGCCCATGGCTTGGTTCTGCCTCACCGTCGTTTGTCATATTGTGGTGCCTTGAGTATTCCCAAGATGCTGAAGCTGCACCACTGCTCTTACAAATATCAGCAGAGTCAAACAGGGTGGACAGGTTGCAGCAGCATGGCCAGACTGGATAGGAAGAAAACCTTGATAATCTACTTCCAAAACCAACCCAACAGTACCTTATGGGTCACAACAGGGGAAGGTGCAACTTGCATGCTTAGCATCATTAGGAGGACTGAATGTCTGGAAGAAGACTTCATTTCTTGTGATGTAAATGGCTATCCGGAGCAAAAGACACTTTGGGTGAAATGGAGTGGTACAGCAGTTATCTTGTCGTACACATGCACACCAGAGATTGTGAGGATGGCCCGGACTGGACTGTGTTCCATTCTGTTAACCATAAGATCTTCTTCAGTCAAAGTCAACTCCCTTGTAGCCATTATCACCCTATGACTGTTTGCCGAAAGACTCAACCTTATTGCATGCTTGATGCTATTTCCCACTGATCAAAATGGGAAAAGGTAGGCAGAGTAATAACTGGGGGTTGGGGGCAGGAAGAGGTCAGGGTTGTAAGGCAGGCATTTAACAGCTATCATTTTCTTTCTTTTCTTCTTTTTTTTTTTTTTAACAGTAAGCCCTTCCATAGATTGGCAGTGTGGCATGCTTCTTTCAGAGCAAGGGAAGTTTGCAAATTTAATAGAAACCATGGTATAAAGGAAAACATCCAGACTGGGGGGGGAGGGGGGGCAGGTGAAAAGAGAGAGAGGATAGCCAGATCCAGGGAGAATGCACACCACCAGGAATCACATGCAGAGTCCTCTGTTCCCATGTTCTTTGGATGTCTTTTGTTACTGACTGCTCTGAACCTCTGTCCAACCGGAGTACCCGCTCTAGGCCAGTGTCATAGTTACCTGGTGCGAATGCAACCAAAGGTGGATTCCTTTAATGAACAGGCATTATTTTAATCTCTCAGTTCAGAAGGACAGAGGTCCAAATTCAAGGCAAATGCTCTAGGGGAAGATTTCTGTAGATTTGGGGGACAAGTCCACAATATCTGTGGTTCCAGTGCTCTTTGGAGATCTCCATGGGTCTTGGCATCAACCTTCCCCTGGGTCTAGAACGTTCTCAATATGGATACATCCATTCTGCTCAGGACACTTCTTTCTTGGTGGTCATGAGGTCCCTTCTCTGCTCAGCTCTCTATCCTTTGTCTGGAGACAAAGAAGATAAAAGGAGATGCAGGCCACACTCCATGGAAACTCCCCCAAGATCAGGCTGTGATCTGAACT
Source organism: Nesogale talazaci (assembly GCA_004026705.1). Lineage (NCBI taxonomy): Eukaryota > Metazoa > Chordata > Mammalia > Afrosoricida > Tenrecidae > Nesogale > Nesogale talazaci. The sequence continues at coordinate 99,762 of PVJH01004422.1, forward strand.
AGGGTGTCACATTACACTCTAATCCCCTTATAATTAACTAGCTGATTACATCATTACATATCTGCCAAATTACAAACTATTGACAACACTGGCCCCACCAATTTGATAAATAAATTGTAGGGGAGACCATTCGATCCACCATATTACACTCATCCGTCCTCCCAACTATATGTCCTTGACTGTGCAAAACATATCCCTCCTATCCTATCATCCCCCAAATCTTAAATGAACTCCAAATCCGAATTCCATCCTGGGGCTAAATTCCTCTTCATCTGTGAAATTCTGCTTTCCAGAATACAAAGTACCAGCTTCCAAAGCACAATCGTGGGAAAGGCACAAGGTGGCTATTTTCATTACAAATGGGAGCAAGTGGAAACGCAGAAAGAATGGCTGGTCCCAAGCAAGTAAAAGGTCTTGGCAGAACCATTCGTATTAGCTGTCAAGAATCGAGAAGTATCCTTTGTCCCCTGAAACTATCTGGGAAACGGCCTTGCCCTCCAGACTCTGGAGTCTCAAGATTCTGAGTGGGAGCCTCTTGATGTTAGTTTCAGCTCCACCTTTTGAGGCAATGGTAAATCAAACTGAATAGTAACTGCAGTCCCTCAGCTCCAGCCAGTCTAAATTTCTGCCACTTGTGCCTGGCAGTCCCTACTTTGAGTGGTGGCTCTGGTCCCATCCCTGGGCACCCATGAGTGACATCCACTCTGGAACCAGGTGGGCAAAGGTTTGATGCTTTGAAATCCCCAGAAGGCATTAGCACCACACTTTGAGACCCCAGAGGTTGGGCGTTACCTTTGAAACTGAACCAGTGCAGCCTCCCAGGCTCCTTGTCCTTCCAGTTTCTGCTTTCTAGTTTTTCTGACTCTCAGGCCTCTTGGCTTGGCCCAGCTTCTTCCCTACATTGGCAGGTGACACAGCTCTATTTCTTCAGCAAAATGGCCAGAGGTGCCCCACTCCTCCAGTAATCATAGACTCAAAGGCACCCAGTTCTTCACTCCAAAGATTGGCAAGGTTAATTTTATGGATATGTGCCCAGAGACAACCCACTCTTCCAGGAAGCATCCTGCCTGAGGCTCAAGGAAGCTTTTGCTCAGTGGGCCATCTCCCATGCTGCTTGGCACTAGTCTTTTGGTTCAGCTGCCATTGTTTCTTTGCCACGGCTTCTCACCATCTGTACCATCTGTAGTCTTAACAGCCCTCCACATTGCCTTCTGTGCCCTTATCAAAATCGCCTTCCACAATTATAATTCTACCAATAGATTCTTCAAGGCAGCATAGACTTTTACTATTAGGCACATGTCCCAGTTCCAAAGCTACTTTAGATGTCTACTAGGGCCTTGCTCTACTGTTCTCATACCACATTTTTAGGTCTCTGGGGTTGCTATCAGAGAAATATCACAAGTGGATTTCTTGAGCAAGCAGAAATTAATTATTTCACAATTGAGGAGGCTAAAACAGAATTCAAAGTGCCAGCTCTATAGAAAGGTTTTCTCTCCTTTTACACTGAGAGAAATCCCTTCTCTTTTTCCAGTTTCTATGAGCCCAGCATCCCCTGGAGATGCCATGCGTCTTGGCACCAATCTTCCCCTGGATCTAAGCAGTTCTAAGCACAGGGCCCTTAGGTCCAGAGGACTCGCTTTGTTCAATGCTCTTATTTCTTGGTGGTACTCAGGTACCTCTCTATTTAGAAGACTCTCCTTACATCTGAATGGGGCAACAAAGGTATTGTATTCCACCGAATCCCCTCACAGTGGGTTGGCTGATCACATTAGATCACATCACCAAGACAGTTTGCATTATTGCACAACTGCCAACCCACTGAGAGTCATGATCAAGCCAATTTGACACATAATTTGGGGAAAGCATGATTCAGCCTATGATAACCAGTGACTGGGATTGGGCATTACTTCTGCCAGATAGAGGTAGACACTTCCTGGCCTCTTGTGAGTGGTGCCGAAGGGGAGTTGGAATCCTATGGATTACAATTGAAATCCATGCGACTGTCAATAACCTGGGAACCCAGGCCCCCAGGAAGAACCTTGTTTCCATGGAGACATGCAACCTGTGACCCAAGTTAAAATTTTGCTAGCCTATATCTCAATGTGTGGATCAGTCAGAGAGTGCCAGTATTGTATTTTTTATAAAACGGGGTTCTCTTTTAAACTGCCCTCATCCAGAATCTGCCTTCCTGACAGCAAGAAACTTCTGTGTTCCGTTGTCTGTGTTTGGAGGAAAGGACATTGACGCCAGTGGGATTAGCCAGACCCAGGTTGGAGCTCCTCAGTCAACCGTTGTTGACTTGCTTGTCCTTTCATTTCCTGTCACTGCACAGGGCGAGCCCTGCTGAGACTGACGGACAAAAAGCTCGAGCGGATGGGGATTGCTCAGGAGAACCTCCGGCAGCACATCCTACAACAGGTGCTCCAGCTGAAGGTGCGAGAAGAAGTCCGAAACCTACAGTTACTCACACAAGGTATCCCTCAGCTTCCTCCTGGGCAGCAGAAGGGACAATGGGAGGAAGGGAGGTCTGCCTCATGGTCATGACAGTGCAGTACGAGGGGATTTTGGTAGTTTCTCTCTGAGGTATTTATTTGTGTGTGAAAAAGATAACATGTGTCCACGGACATGTATCCATGTATCCATGGATAACATGTATTCATGAACAACACAAGGGTCTGAGGCACCAACCTCCAACAAAAAAAAATCTGCATATCATTTACCAGCGACCTTTGAGCAACTCGTGCTTGAATGGCCCAGACCCACTTAGGAGCGGATCCCCTAGCCACTAAGGGGACCTCACAGTTCAAACCTATTATTTCATTCAAGGGTCAACGGTTGTTTTAAAAGGCACTTCTCTCCCCTGACTTCTCATGTTCACAGCAAACATGAGCAGGGGCTGGACCAACAGACTCGGTGATCTTCCACCTGACCGCATACATCTAAACAGATGGCCAACTGCAGACACACGGAGACCATGCAGATCCGGGTACCATGACACCCCCAGAGCGTTGTCCAGCTCTGCTAGGGGATGGTTACACATGGTGCTGCTAACTTCAGGTCTGCAGTTCAAAACCACTAGTTGGTCTGAGAGAGAAAGACAAGGTTTTTTTGACTCTCATAAAGAGTTACAGTCTCAAGCAATCCACAGGGGCAGTTCTACCCTGCCCCAGCGGGTCGCTGAGAGTCAGCATGGACTCAATGGCAGGGAGTTAGGTTCTGAGGTTAGAGTGTGGCCTTGGGTATACAATGGCCCAGACTGTCGTTGACCATCAACTCTGAGTGCATCATGGAATTAGAATGAGTCCATGGTTTATATGACCAATGATGCGCTTGGGGATTTTAATGTATTCTATTTTGCTTTGTTTTTCTCTGGCTACTGGGAAGAAAAAGATGCATCAGGATAGTGAGTAGCCTGTTTAGCTTTTTGATAATGAAATCAAGCATTTTAAATATACTAGAGGAAAGTTAAGATTGGATTATCAACACTGTCTACCTCTTGAAAGGAAGGAGATAGCACTACAGTTACTTGTCCCTGTAGGAATGACAGGTGACACCTGCAGATTAAAGGACACCTTAAGTAACAATCTGTGTAACTTGTGTGTCTATATCAAATTCAGTTGATATGAACCACCATTGGCCATAATGATTGCGCATCGTTTGAAATGAAGGGGTGATAAAATATGTGATTTTTGAGTGCCCTGGGTGGTTTTTCAATCTGCAGAATATTGTAATTGCATGCATACTGATATTGCAGAAATCTGGGTCAGCCAAGTTTCATGTTATTGCATTTAGATTAACCCAGTAATAGTCCATTTGCCTAGAGGAAGTAATATACTTCCTGAAATATGACTGTTCTAGAAGGATAAATATAGACTCCGGGTGATAGGAAAATAGTTTTGTTTACTTGCTATGCATTCTTTGTGTTTTGTTTCCTGGGACGTCTTGATGAATTTATAGGTACTGCTTGAACTGGATGATTTAAATTTGAACTTGACATACTGAAATACTTTTTAAGTTTCGTTTAAGTAGTACAAAGAAATTCAGAGATTTATGAAAAGAAAGTCTATCTCATTCCTATTTATCATACTGAAATATCAGAAATAACCTAGAGGTTGGGCATATGTAAGAAATCAAATCATTCCACTTAAGTTCATAGGACACAATAAAATGCAACCATTGAAATGACATTGGTAAGTCTTGCGTGACCAGATGGTGAAGTAATACAAAAAGGAGGAAAATTTTATTTATGAGATCAGTCCAGTTTTCTAGAAAGTATATATATATATATATATATATATATATATATATATACACACACACACACACACACATCCTGGAAGTGAATACAACAATGTTCTAATAATGGTCCCCTCGGGGTGGTGGGCTTGTAGGTAAGTTCATTTGTTTTCTTTGCATTCTCCTGTGCTTTCTAAATTTTCTTTTATAAATCTGTCCTATGGTTATAACAAGAAAATATCCACAGGCTCATTTCTGTAGCCTCTGTCACACCCCACATTCTGCCCAAGATTGTGTTAGTGGCTGAGCTTCCTCCAAAACTTTTGTTTTCCTTGTCTGAAGATGGTCTATAGAATGAGACCTTAGTCACTGTGTGTGCCTTCAACTCTCTGCTACTGCCAGCCGGCAGTGTGTTTGCTTTGCAAAATCATTTTCCATAGCTATCATTGCCCTAGATGCATAATATATAAGTTTTTTTCCTTGAGATAGTACTCAAGTCTATTAAGCTAAATGTATGTTTGTGTTCTGGGGAGGTAATGCCAAGTGCAGCCTTTTCAATTCAGTTGTTATCACTTCCTTTAGCTCTGAAAAGCTGTGCATTTTAAATCCTTTCTTTCCATTCATCTTGGAAGAGCTCTCTGGTCGCTTTCTCTTGGATAGTTTACCTGTACTCATATTACTTTCTTTATTGCTTGGCTTTTACTTGTGAATGCTCAGACTTATTTCATGCCAGGTATTTTTTTTTATATATAAGAAAATCCTAGCACCTTATCCAAGTAATGGTTTTCTTTAAATAACAAGATGAAATGAAAATTGGCAAGGTGTTGATGTGTCTGATAACAGAAATTCTAAAGCAGGGGTGGAGGGTTTGCTATCATTGGGGCTGGGCTTTCCTTTCCCCAAATAACCATGCGTATCACAAAGAAATCCGGCCTAGGGGTGAGATATGAGTCAATATGGAATAATTCATTCCTGAATGAACAGATAGACTGTGCTGAACAGCTATAGGCACAGGTTTCAGAATGTTACTTTGTGTTTGGAAATCCCTGGGCCTGCTAGTGGACAAGAGTGAATCACATATTCAGCCTGTAAAACCCATGCGAGGACTGTGACCCTGGTGTAATGAAATTAGTATTTTTGTTGCTGATTTGGGGATTTTTAATAAGTATTTTCCAAATGACAAAGTTCAGTGAGGGACATCTCGACTAAGGGGGTGTCTTTTTTGCTTCAAGAAAGGGATTTATTTCAGGGAGGATTCAATTTCTTATGAGTTTCCTATGTTGATTTCAGAGACATTTTCAAAGCATAAACTTTGGTGCTTGAATAGCTAAAGCAGGAGACGTGCCCAGCTCTGGGGACCCAGCTAAATAATTTTGCGTAAATCCTGGACTATTCTGTACCTATTAAGAAGTAATAAAGAATAGAAGGATCTGTGTGATATGATAATACATGATAAAAGCAAGATGTAGAATGACATATATAGCGTGCTACATTTAAAATATGAAAAAGTAATCATGTATATTCACAAGTGCTTTTTTTTACACAAGGAAATGCTGAATGACACAAAAGAAGTTAATTCAAGCTACCATCTATGGGACAGGAAAGGTGGATGGAGACAGGATATATGTCATTTATGTCACATTGTGTTGGAAATACAAAGTACTATTGTCAACATATGTTCATGATTTAAAAGAATTTTTTTTCTTTAAGAAACAGAAGCGGGAGAATGATAGCTAATATCAGACTGGCCTCACTTTAAATTCTGACCCCAATGCTTGCTGCTATGTTACTTGGAGCAAGTTCCTTAGCCTCTCTGTGCTCCAATTTCGTAATATCTGCAGTTCTGTTCGCCTCGGAGGGATATTGTAAGGCTAGTGTGCGGATTAAGCTTACTACAATATAGAGGAGAACTTCAAAAAGTTTGTGTAAAAATGGAAGTAAAAGATAATGGAAACCATTATTAGGCTAAAAAGTAATAATTTATTCAATATCTCTGTTGGCCCGTTTTTGCTATTCCAGTTTTTAATATTTCTTGCTTTCTTTTCAATTAAGATTTTTCTGGTTTTTGTTGAGTCGTTGTTGCTTTTTGTTTTGTTTTGTTTTTTGTTTTTGCATCACTGCCCTGGTGGTGGGAGTAGGAGGCCCAGCCTTTGCTCCTGGGAGCCGGAATCGAACCTCCATCCCAGTGGGCCGCAGTCCCGCGCACAACCACTACGCCTCCGGGGCTCAGCGAGTCGTTGTTGCTTTTTATAATTTGTTTGCTTGCCTACTGTTTGTGGCTTGAATGATTTTCTGTATATGAAATCCATATTAATAATTACCATGGGGTATGGTAAGGGAGGGTGGTGGCCTATGGGGAGCTAACAACAATGAGTATAGGAAGAAAGTTCTCTAAAATTTATTGTGTTGATGATTGTACAATTCTTATTAATATGATTGAGGGATTAAATTGTATGGTATGTGAGGTATACGCCAATAAAACTGTTTTTAATTCACTAGAAGTCCAATACGCTATCCATTGCACCACAGAGCATCCTATTAAGGCCCACTGGCGGGTAATTGGTCACCCCTTTACAGGGGAGTCACGGGGAGGTGACAGACTAGTCAAGGTGCAGCCGGGCAGTGATGATGCATACAAGTTTCCTCTAGTTCCTGAGGTCTTCCTCCCCCCAACCATCATGGTCCCAACTCTACCTTGCACATCTGAATGGATTGGAGAAGGTACACTAGTGGAAAGGGGAGCTGGAGACATGGGACAATCAAGATGGATGAGCCCCCTCGGGTCGGCGGTTAGATTAGAACTACCGGATGGGTGGAGAGAAGGTGGTGTAGAGAGACGGAACCAACTGCAAGGATCTACATATGACCTGTCTGGAGGACGGGCATCCGGGGAGTGGGTTGAGGGAGGTGTCGGGCAGGGTAAGATATGACAACACAATAATAGTTTATAAAGCACTGAGGGTTGATGGGGGAGGGAGGGGAGGGGAGGGGAGGGGTTGGAGGAGCCGATACCAGGGCCTTGGGGTAAGGGTGGATGTTTGGAGAATGATGATGGTAGCGATGTGCGAGGGTGCTTGCCACAGTATGTTTATTTATGTATTGGAAAAACGATGTACAGCCCCTAATAAAATGATCTTTAATTAAAAAAACCGTTTTTAAAAAGATAATGGCATTTTTCCATCAGCTTTTTGAAGGCCCTTCAGATAAATTACTTAGTGCAGTGTGATGACAGTAAGTACAAAATGGAATCAGTTGTCACTAGTAAAGCAAAATCACAGAATCAAATCAGCCTCTTTAATTTAGAACCAAGCCTTCTTTTATAGCATATTTATGAATATATAATTCATATAGCTTGCATTGTATCCACTAAATGTATATAATATTGTTTACTTTGGAACATTTTCATCAACCCTGAAGGAAACCCTAAAACTATTACCACTAATTTCCCATTTCCACCTAACACTCTTCCTGGCCCCTTCAACCCCTGCCAACCAACCTCTTAAGAAATACCAACCTTTTCATATCTTGTTTGCCTATTCTAAACAATGCCTATAAATAGAACCATTCACAATGTGATCTTTAATTGGCTCCTTTCACTCACAATAACATTTTCAGGTTCACCCATGTTGTAGTCTATATCTCATTTCTTTTTATTGCCACGTAATCATCCTTTGTCTGGGTATAGCACATTTTATTGTTTTTGCTTTTTGACTATCACTATCAATGCTACAAAATCCTTGCACGAGGCCTTGCATGGTTGTATGTTTTATTTCTCCTAGGTATGTATGGAAGAGTGGAAGTGCTGGCCATATAGTAACTCAGCATGGAACAGTTGAGAAGCTGTTAGACTGTTTTCCAAAGACCTGCTTCATTTCACATACCCACTAGCAACAAGGGAGCGTGATCATTTCTCCTTCTTGCAGACACTTGTAATAGTTCCTTCTTCTCCCTCTCTCCCTCCCTCACTCGTTCCTCCCTCTCTCTCCCCCATCTCTCTCTCTCTCCCCCTCTCAATTTCTCTCTCTTGGCCTTCACTGTGCACATGGGTGAAGTGGTTTCTCATTGTGATTCCAATTTGCATTTCCCCAAAGGTGAGCATCTTTCTGTGTGTGTGTGTTCGGCCCCTTGTTTACCTTCTTTTAAAAAATAGCTCTTCATATCCTTGGCCTATATTTTAATTGGATTGTTTGTCTTTTCCAAGACTAATTTTGGGCCCACACTGCTATCACCATGCTTGATTACCCATCTTATTTACAAGAATTGGCTTTAACGTAACTGATTGTCATTTTCAGAGAGGAAGCTCATCCTCAAAGGATGAAGTCTTGCCCCAGGGAAGATGTTTTTTTAGAAAAATAATCCTGCCACAAACTTAGGAATCAATTCTAACATGAAATTAATGAATCCACTCTAAAGATTTTCTTGTCAAGAAAACAACAAGTTTTTTTTTTTGGACATAACAATTACACACACAGATGCACACATATACACACATTCACGTCAGATCCATCGAATTTTTGTAATCAGACCTTCAAATTAGATACACTCATCTGCTGAAAACTCATTCTGCAGTGTTTCTGGAGGAAATAACAGGTAATTAGCTATTGTTTTCCAACTTTCAAGTGCTATGTAAACATTGTTTTTACCCATGGTCCTACACCAGACATTTTCACACACTGGTCAGGACCTCTGTGGTGCACTGTCTACATATAGTTGTCATGATTCCCACATGATGATGGAGTGGGACCATGCAAATAAGATCTGGGACCTGTGTTGTTTGGGTTTGTCTGTCAACTTCTATAGACCATGGCTCCTAGTATTGTGTAGTGGTTGTCCCATTTGGTGATCTGATGTGATTATCCTCCTTTGTCAGGTAAACATGGGGTTGCTAACCATAAAGTCTATAGTTCAAACTCACTGGCTTCTCCAAGGCTTATCTGCTGCTATAAACATTTGCAGACTCAGAAAGCATTTGGGAACACTGTGAGTCATTTAATGACAGGTAGTGTTGGACTGAGTTTGTACCTGTTGTCATTCCTGACTCCTATGTGTTAATGAGGCAGAATTAGGTTCTGTGGACAGGATTAGATTATGTTGGTTACATTGATGAGGCTGTGTTAGGATAGGTTGCATGAAGTCACTCTACCTTTCATCCTGCAAGACATGAAGAGAGAAGGAACCAGAGATAGGGAGTCTGGCAAGAAAGAAGGGATGAGAGCAAAGCACTTCTTTTGGGGTGGGGAATCTCTGTGTTGAAAGCTTCCTAGATTGCAGAGAGAGAGAATGCAAACAGTGTGAGACAGCAAGAGACAGCAGCTGCAGAGGCACCAACACCAGGAGACCTACAGGACCAGAAGGTCACCTTTCTTGTCCACATAGCAAGAAAACTGAGTGTCATGGGGCAGTAAGCTTCCTGGCCAATTGCGGTGCTTTGAGGAACTGATAGGATGAGTTAGGCTTGCCAACCCACAGACAGATAAGTACTTCCAGGTTAAGGCTTACTGGCAGAGAGGAGAGCCTCAGGGTATTTATTAGGAGAGCTCAAAGGATTTTAATAGCACTTGCCCGGGTACAGCAAAGGCTGGGCCCAGAAGCTGAGACCAGAGAGGATGTTCAAGGCTAAGAAGAGGCTGTATCCTCTTTCATTCTGGATTCTCAAATATAACATGTTCCTTCCCTAATATACTATATAATTGTGTTTGCTGAGCTCTATGTGGCCATGCTAGTGCATTACTGAACTCGGTAGATAAAGAGTGTTCTGGGAGGGATCATTGGTCAAAGTGGTTAAAAGGTTGGATAGAGGCGCTATGTTTGACCTTTGCTTCATAGAAAGAACCCTTGAACTATTGATCTTGAGTCTCTTTCTCCTCTCATGAAATTACAAGACATCAAATATGCCAATGATGCCTTTTTACAAGCCCTCTAACAGTAATATAGACAAGATGGTCAGATATGGGTCCAGAATGTTCCCACTGGCTCCTGGAGGTTATTTGACACACGCAGAAAGTGACATTTCTGCCTTTTTCCTTGTTCACCACTTTGTTCAGTGCTGACCAAAAATAAAGCATTGAAAACTTATAGGGTGGGTGCATAGTAAATATATCAGCCTGTAGGCACTGGCAATGCATTATGACACAAGTCTTGAAAATAGCTTATCATCTAATGCCAAAAATGACCTGTGAGTGAATACCTGGATGTTGAGACGTTGCTTCTAAGGTTCACAACAGCCCTATAACAACCTGCTATTTGCAAACCACATAGCCAACAGTCAGCCGGGCATTCCTATGGATCCCTCCATGCCTTGGAAGTGATTGCCTCCTCTGGGCTGCCCTTTGGCCTTCTGTGTCTTCTCCATGGAGCAGCCTATATGTTGCTCAGATGACTTCACTTATTTGCACATTCCTGCTGCCAACTCAAGAGGGTAAAGGTGTCTGAACTGGAAACACCATTAATATATCTTGCTACTACTTGAATTTCAGGAAAGACCAGGGGGAAAGGGGCTGGATATAACACAGGACATTAGTGTAATCCATCAAGTGAATCCACAGACATAGGATTTATGAGTGATATTCTTAGCTGTTAATAACAGGTAGTATTTCTAGGAGGAAACACTCCCTGGAGGTACTAAGAGCTGATTGACCCCCATATGAATAGTCCCATGTAAGGTTTCCAAGGCTTTCTACATCTTTACAGGAAGAGACAGCCTCACCTTTCTCCTGAGAAGTAGCTGGTGGGTTTGAACGACCTACCTTAAGATGAACAATTCAACCTGAAAGTGCTCCTGGGGTTCCTCTCCTTCATCACCCACTACTGTTGTATAGATTCTGTCTCACTGTGACCCCATGGTGAATTTCCAAATTGTAAGATATCATGGGATCAGATAGCCTCCTCTTTCTCTTGAGGAGTGGCTGATGGCTTTGAGTTGCTAACCCCATGATTAGCAATCCAAACTTAGCTGCCAGTGTCATCAGAGATCCATACCTCATACGACTGATGAATATTGAACATTTATCATACACAAAGCATAATGCCAATGGTTTTATCAAGTCCTAGCACTTGTTTGGCATGGACAGTACTACTGTAAGCAGCACTGAATTACTCAGAAAACAAGGTAGACATGGGCTTAATGAATAGACATAACCGTCTTCTAATAAAACTTTATTTATAAAAGCAAAAATAAACTAGTTTGCAGACCCTCATCTTTCAAAGTGAAGAAATAAAGGCTGTTGGCATCATCAACAATATTATTGTTTTTTCTTTTCCTTTTATAGCTCTAGATGTTATCCGTAGTCTCCAAGGACATTTCAGGATAGAGCCTCTCCTGGGATAGACCCCTTCTGCTGGTCGTCTTGGCTACGAAAACATGCATAGTGTAGAAGATTAGCAGCCACATGGAGAGTTGGGGAGATTCAGGAAGTAGGAAGCAAAAGACTAAGAGTAAGAAAAGGGACCTAGCATAGTAAATATCACCATCTTCAAAAGCCTGCAGAATGAAAAAGCACATTTCAAAGACTTTGCTCCATAGGGTCCAAAGGTATGTATCACAGAGAGGACCATATGGCTGGCCCCATGATAAGACACTACATTCCCTCACTGACCCACAATGCTATGGGGGACAGTACTGAAGCCATGGTATGGAAAGTGTGCCTGATCTGCCCCACTCACAGTGAGCTGAAACACGAAGGGAGCGCAGCAGGGCAGCAAGGGGATCAGTGTAACCATGTACCTGAGGAATCTGAAAATAGACTTCTGACTCCAGAGGCTGGACTTGCACCTCATCAGACCCCATTGGAAAACACGCATAAGGGTCAGCAGACAAACCTGGAATTATCTAGCTTTTTATTTTGTTTTTTCCTTTTGCCGTATATCTATTCTGTCAACGATAGGCAGAATAGACAACCCCAAAGAGAAAATATTGGGAACGGTGGTCTCGGCAGGTGCATGGGCGAGGACAGAGCAGAGAGCCAACAACCTCAGGGATGAGGGAATAACAAGAGATCTAAAACTGATGGCAAGGAGACCTGGTGGGGTTTGGTTGCATGCAATGTATTCAAGAGGAATGACTGAGAGCCTAGTGGAAGGTGAACATGATAGTGGCACAGAAGGAAGTAGAAAGAAAATAGAGGTCGGAAGCAAAAGCTATTTATAGAGGTGTAGCTATAGGTATGTACATATGTAATTATATTAATTTATAATGACAGAGATAGAAGCCTATATATATATGTATTTATGTTAAGTATGAAGATACCTGATGGATCTTTGGTCTCTCCAGTTCTCCCCTGAATGCAAGAACATTTTGTTCTAATAGCCTGACATTCTTTGATACTCACCTTCCCTGAACAATCACTAAAAGTTAAATGGGTGCATAAGCAAATGTGGTGAATAGAGTAGATGGTGGCTGGTTATCAAAAGATATAGTGTCTGGGGTCTTAGAGGCCTGAAGTTAAACAAGCAGCCATCTCGGAGAGAAGAAATCAACCTACATGGAAGAAGTACACCAGCCTATGTGATCATGAGGTGTTGATGGGATCACATATCAAAAGATCCAAGACAATCGATTATATTGATGTGAAAGAAGAGGGTTGGAGTGGAGATCCAAAACCCATCTATAGACAATTGGGCATTCCCTGCAATAGGATTATAATGAATGGATGATCCAACCAGGCTGCAGTACAATAAAACACATAATTCTTCTAGTTCCTGAATGTTTGTTCTGTCCCCCAACCTCCCACTGCCATTACCTAGTTCTTCCTTACAAATTGAGTTGAAACGGAGAACACACATTGGTACAGGTAAGACTTCTTGACACATGGAACTCAGGACAGATAATACTCTCAGAAACAGTAGTGGGAGTAGCAAAATCATGAGGGTAGGTATATTGGGGGGGCGTTAGTCTGGGTAGACTAGAGAAACAAATCCATAGACACTCATGTGTATAAGAAAGATACAAGAACAATTGAACAATGAGGAAACATCCCAGCCAATCTAGTCCAAAGTCATAAGTCCAATATTAGTCCATATATCCAATACCAATCTATAAGTCCTCTTCAGACTCATGAAGCATATGCAATGATGCCAGGACAATCAGGCCAGTGGATGCAGAGTCTTCTGTATCCAGTGGTGGTAGAAGCATCTCAGCACTCTCTGTAACTTCTCAAGCATTTCAGCTCTGGCAGTTTCAGAGGTCTGGTTCCATCAGGGTAAGCCCATGTGGCTTCTTCTCTGGGATGTCTCGAAGGGAGTCAACCTTGTGTCTTGTCAGTAGACATTCGCCAAGGGGACTAAGGAGTGAGTCTCTCATCTCCAAGGGAGCAATACAGCCTATTTCCCAGGATTCTCAGAAGAAAGCCACACCTAGACAGAAGTCACATTGGCTATCTCCAGATTGACAGGCTAGACTCCACCCCTATACTCTTACTCTTCACATTGACACCAGATTAGATTGCTGCCACAGGGGCGGGGATGGAGGAGGAGGAAGAACTCATCACAAAGTTATATATATAGCTCACCCATCAGGGGGACAAATAACAGAAATGTGGCTGAAGGGAGATAACAGACAGTCTAAGACATGATATGACAACAATAATATATAATTGATGAAGAATTCCTGAGGATGGAAGGGTGGAAGAGGGAGGAGGAAAAAAAATAAGGTGACCAGACATCCCACTTTTCAACAATCTGTCCCATGGCATTTTAAAATTAAATAAATATATTACAATACTATTTTTGCATTCTATGAACATTTTTGTTGCTCTATATAGACTGAATTTTTAATCAAGAACACCCTCTCCCCCCAGTCAATAGTATCTCGCTTAAAATAGGTCACTTTACAAAGGAGTCAAGTAGAAAGAAATGGTTTTGGAAATGGTGAAGGCAACATATGTACAAGTGTGCTTAATACAGTTGAATGATGGATGTGGTGGTAATGTGCTGAATGTCAATTTCAAGATTGGAAGTCTAGGGGTGGGGTCTAGCCTGTCAATCTGGAGATAGCCAATGAGGCCTCTGTGGGCATGGCTTTCTCCTGAGAATTCTGGGAAGCGCACAATATTTCCCTCATGGAGATGAGAGACCATCCCCCCAGTTGTTGGCAGTCACTCAACTGACAAGACAAGAGGGCAACAGCATCCAAGTAACCAGAAGAGCTGGAGGAGAAGCCACACAGCCTTACTCTGATGGAGCCAGACTTCTGAAGCCAAAAAAGCCACAGAGAGACCCCTGCCAGTGCTGAGATATTTCTATCACCAATGGATACTGCTGACGGACCCTGAGCGCTGGAAAGGAGGAGCCATAAGGGGATCCCTGCCAAAGCTGGGACTCTGCTCCCACTGTGACTTCGTGAGTCGGAAGGAGACATTATAGACTGGTATCAAACATATGGGTAATATTGGACTTATGATTTTGAACTGGACTGGATTGGGATGCTTTTTCAATGCTCCTTTCCTCTTGTATTCCCTTATTTTTGTATTCTTGTATTCTTGTATTTCCTTTATATTCATATGCGTGTCTATGAATTTGTTTCTCTAGTCTACCCGGACTAACACAATGGATTGTCATAAGATTTACAAGAGCCCTTCAATACAATGATTAATAATAATATGTGTGTCTCAAATTTTATTGGAAAATTGCCAGGACTTTCCCAATGCTCCTTCCCACTGCACATATACCCCACTCCACTCCACCCCCCTAAAGAGCAACACAAAGTAGAAATACTATCCTCTGGTTCCAAAGACTTTTCTGGAGCATGTATGCTGACACAATATTTGAGTCTAGTCTCCTTTGCAGGGATACATAAACAGCAAAAGTAGTCTGGTGGAATTGAAAGAGACCATCTGGTCTACCACTTTGCTTAAAGAAGGAAACCTTTTGGGACATTTTACAGATCATCATCAACTCCAATCTCATACTACATATTTGTCCAACGAGGTCCAAAGAGGATTGGAGAATAGCCTGTAGTCATATGATTAGTTCGTAGCCAAACTGAAACTAGACTCCAGTGTCCTAGTTGGGAGGCAGTATCCCTCCCCACCAATCCCCCTCCCTGCAGCAGTTTTCATTAAAGTATAATGTACATAGAATAAAGTTTGCCATTTTTAGTTCACTGTTTTGGAACTTTTAACAAACTTTAGAGAGTTGGGTAACCACCATTACAATCAGGATATAAAGGTTCCAGTTATTCCAGAATTTTCCCTCTTTTGGTGTCCCATAGTAAAGTGAAATTCCTTACTATCTTGTATCCCTGATTGCAAAGGATCATGCAAGCATGTCACATAAAACCTGAAGAGGTGGGAATGTTCTGTTTTAGTTTTCTTTCTCTTGGCTATAAGAGTCTGCCTCAGAAGCAGGAAGAGAGAGAATCAACAAGGAAGAAGAACCACCAACATTCAAGGTACTTGCCTATGGGGGCAGAGGCTGAGACCAGAGGCACCAGAGACTGCAGCACGGAAGCCATGGAACTGAGCAAAGGAACCACCTCAACACAGAACAGAGAGACTGTGTTCCTGCGACCTGAGATCATGAGACAGTGAGATGGAGTGTCAAGTGGGCCTTCTGGCCCACAGAGGTGCTCGCCAAGAGATCACGTGGCTATGAGGCTGAGGAACAGAGAGAGAGAGAGAGAGAGAAACTCGGCTGCTAACTTCAGAGAAGCACTGTGGTGAACCAATCACTGTATTCTGACTGTTTACTGATCCTAACCTGTGGTGATCTATTAACTTTCCTAATAAACCCTCATCATTATGAGTTTTCTTTCCCCTGGGAGTTCTGTGTGGCCACTGCAATGAATGATTAAACCCAGTGGAAAAGTAGAGTATCGTGGGGAGAATGGTTGGTGTCCAAATAAGATAGCAAGGATGATGGGTGGAGATGGGTTTTCTTTCTCCCTTGTGTAGCCAGTAGAAGTTGTGGGTGGCTTCCATGCCATTTACCCACCTCCCATCTCCTCCCAGCCTTGGGCAACCATGGATTTGATTTTTGTTCTTGTAGATTTACCTTTTCAAGGTGACAGATATATGAAAATCATACAGTTTAACTTATTTCCGTTTAATAGCACCCTGAGATTTCTTATGTCTTGTGTGTACCTCAGGCCATGCCTTTGCAGTGTTTCATTCCCTCGGGTAGATACACAAGGGTTTGTTTATTCATTCTCCAGTTGAAGACTACTTGGACCCTTTCCAGTTTTTCTTGGTTATTAAAAAAATAAACTTCGATGTCTTAGGTCTTCATGTGAACATATGTTTTTGTTTCACGTGTTTATCTAAAAGTGGGATTGCTGAATCATATGGTAGGTGTCAAAGGCACCTGGGTGGCCCAGCAGTTAAGCATTCAGCTACCAACGGAAAGGTCAGCAGTTTGAACCCACCATCTGCTCCTTGGGAGAAAGGTGTGACTGTCTGCTACAATAAAGATTATAGCCAAAAAAAAAAAAAAAGATTACAGCCTTGGGAGCATTAAGGGGTCACTCTCACCAGCCCTATTTTGTCTCCAGGAACCAGAGTCTAGTTGATGGAAGTGGGTTTTGTATTTAGTATGGTTGGCCTATGATTAACTTCGTGAGGAAAGCCAGGTCAGGCTTCCTAAGTTGGTGAGCAAAGAATAACATGACTGGCAACTTGCATTTCATACATATCTAGTCATCATCTTAGAAGCTTTTCTAGCTATTGCTGCACAGTGATCGAAGTCCTAACTGGAACTTGCTGGAGCCTTTGTTGTAAAAACCCTCCTCCCTGACTGTCCCTAACAAACAGTCTCAAAGTCAGTTTGAGTTAAATTTGCCCTCACCTCATTCATTCGATAAAACCTATCTTGTCATCTATATGCCAGACAGCAGGAGCTGACTTTCCTCAGCTGTCATTAAGACATCCTTCCTTTGTCTCTGTTGAGAAGGAAGATCTGAGAATATTCCCGCTCCAAGGAAGGAAAATATGAGCCCATCAGATTTCCTTTTGTGCATGCATGAAATATGTCTGGCGGCCTTGCTTTCTTGTAAGGTGTTAAATTACACCATTGAATTTCCTGGCTCCTCTTTGCCATTTATTTCATCTAACCCACGCTGTCGTAAATCTGTCCTTCATGCCTCTGTTCTCTACATACTCAGCTCTTCGGCAATACTGGATAAAGGGCAGCTTTCCTTCTGTGGCATTCACCTGTTTCCATGTAGCTGATAATGACTTTCTTCTGGTTCTCTCCTGCTCTTTCTAATTGTTCCTTCTGCCACCCCTCATCCGAAGGTGGGCACTCTAGGTATGGGGTCTCATAGCCCTTGTCACTAACATGCACATGTTCTGCAGAGACTCCTACCCACTCCCAAGGCTCACATCACCCTTGAAATCAAAGTCAATCTCAAATTGACCTCTTACCTCCAGATCCTTATTTTCACCTTCCTAAAAGACATAAGCCCCATTAATATTCAATCACCTCTCAACTCGAAACTCTCCAACATTAACCATCGTCACCTTTCCCACCATCTCCCCAGCCTGTTCGTTCACCTGTTTCCCCTCCCCCAAGCCCCACAAAGAAGGTCTATGGATCATATCTTAAAGGATCAACATTTTAAGAAGTAGACAAAGGCCTGAAGTTCACAAAGACAGAAGGAAAGTTTTCATAAGTTGTGTTGATGATTTATGGCCCCTGTAATTCCAGGGTAATATCGGTTCTGGTTTTGTTTTGTACTCCTCCCTCCTCGGACAATGATAAGCACAAAGTGGAAACTTGGTATGGTTTTCCTTTTCTTTCTTTTTTAGTTTAAATTTACTAATAACTCTATTTCATTCTCAACCATTGCTGGAGTGCAATATCAGTTTTGTATGGCGTTCGAACAAGGGCCTAAGAATAGCTGCAAAGCGACTGTAGATCATCTGTTTCCATGAGCAACATTGCACTGCTCACAATCTCTTTAATTATTTTGTAATCTTTTTCTATCGACTTGACCAGTAAAGACCTTAGCAGGTGCTCTTAAAGAGATACACCCTGGGAAGGGCTTCTAAAAATGTATATGGATCCCACCTGCTGCAGGTGTTTTGACACCGATTTCCAATTCTTAATTGTTCAGTAGCTCAGGGAAGATGAGGATGTCGGATCAGTGATTTTGGAGGACTTTATACATATTGTTCTTCTGTGATTGATCATTATCACTTCTCATTCCTTCAGTGCTAATTAATTATGATCTGTCAGCCAGATGCCTCTTCCCAGTTCCAACACAGCATTTCCTCAAACTGTTACTTCCTTGAGCTTCTCCCCAACACATATCAAAATCTTAACACCATCTTACACACATTTTTGGCCAGGAACATTTCTAATTTTATCAAGTCTTTGAACCTTCAGAGAAATTCCTCTGCTTTATATTTAAAGGTCCATGCACAGATATCTTTTACAGATGTTTAAGCTCACACATTACTTTATCAGTTGGAGGTAGCATTGGGGCATGCACACATCAGCTAGTACCCCCTCATTTAAGTGTCATGCTGGCAAGTTCATTCACGAAGGTGTTCTCTTTGAAGTTAGGTTCAACGCTTGCATTTATTGTAATGCAGTCTTCACGGTTAAATGTTTTTAAATCTACTTGTTTGCAGTGTTCCTGATTCTGCCCCTTACCAGCAGATGGGAGCATTATCTACAGACTCATTTTCTAAGGTGCTCTGGTAGCATATTGAATTCTGTATTGGGCTGTTAACCTAAAGATCAGCTGTTAGAACCCACCAATCACTCCATCAGAGAAAGATAAAACTTTCTGCTCCTTTAAAAATTTACAGCTAAGAAGACCAAAAGGGTAGTTCAACAATTCCCTATAGGGTCCTGATAAGTCATAATTGACTTGATGGCAGAGTGTTGATTTTTTGTTTTATCTTGTTGCTTTTAAATTCTTTTCTAATTTGAAATTCCTCTACTAGAGTTGATTCTTGACATTGTCAGGACACTCTTTGACTTGTGATAATGAATATTTAAGAAACTCCAAAAATGTTGAATAAGGAAGACCAAAGAAGAATTGATACATTTGAATTATGGTACTGGTGAAGGATATTGAAGTTATCACGAATTTCCAAAAGAATAAACATTTGTTGTCTTGGAAGAAGTACCAACAAAATTCTCCTTAGATTTCTCTTATATACTTTGAGCATGTTGTCAGGAGAGACCAGCCCTTGAAGAAGGACATGTTTGGTAAAATGAGGGAAAGCAAAATAGAGAAAGGTCCTCAACAAGATGGATTGACAAAGGACTGCAACAATGAACTCGAACAGAAGAACAATTGTGAGGATATCTTTCTCTAGGGTGCTATGGCTTGGAACCAACTCAATGGTACCACCAACAGCAAATGACACCAAAGCCTCATGTCTGCCTCCATGGAATTTCTCATTCAGAACATTGCTTAAAACTGCCCACGTTGCTTTTTAATCTCCAGTGAAACAATAAATTTGAAGTCTCCAGTTTGAATTACTCAAGAGAGTCAAGCAATTGCACCCTTGTTTTATCATGACTTCTAGTTTGACTCTGAGGTTGAAGAATCTGAAATTTCTGATTTTACAATAAGGAGAGTAATATCTGGGTTTTCTCCCGAGGAAAAAATGTCCATACTCTGTTGTCTTGGTTCTGGGGATGCAACTCTCCAATTGGTTTTCTAATAAGGTGGTTTTAATAGACAATAGCAAGTGCAGAGATAGATGTTATAATCTTGGAAGTCTGGTGAAATATACAAACAACATTTTAGCACCAAAAGGGATGTGCAAAGGTAGACTTGAGTACAGAACACATTGGAACACTAGAAAGGGCACCTGACCAAGAAGGAATGTTCTAGGAAAGGTCCAAGATGAAGAGACATTGAGCCTGAGTTGGATATTGTAGCTGTCAGACTCCACTTGGTGCTGGTTAATTCTGACTCATGACAACCCTGTGTGTCTCAGAGCCAAATTGTGTTCCAGGGCAATTTCAATAGCTGATATTTTGAACACAGACTGACTGCCAAATTTCTCTTCTAAAGTACCTCTGGGTGGACTCAAACAACCAAACCTTGGTTGACAACTGAGTGTATTAACTTGAACCACCTCAGTACTCCATTGTCATTGACTTGGTCTGCTTATGTTCTCTTAAATTATCAAATCAATATACAATTGGTCAGGAGATACAAAAGAGGTCCACTATGCTATAAAACTGTGTGGTATGCATGCGGTAACTGAGTGCCTATGTGTAACTATGTGTCAAGTCTTTCTGGGTGCTCATGATGCTCTTACGCATAGATTTTACATTTTAGTGAGGAAGTCACTCATCAAACAAGGAACCATAAGCTAACTATGCCTACTGAGTAGGCAGGAGGACTCCCATGACCTAGAGAAATCAGGAACTCTCCTTTAGGAAGCTGAGACCTCAAAGAGGAAGAGGAGTTACCGAGGGCTTTGGGGTGTAGAGACTATGGAAAGAAAAAGTTTCATCTGGAAGGGACAATGTGTTCTGAGACCAAGTCTGAAAGGGAAGTGTGCTGTGTTCTGGGGACAGAAAGATGGCCCATATAATCAGAGTATTGAGAGTGAGTGAGAAGGAGGGAAGCTGGCAAAAAGTGAGGCTGGAAAGGCCAGCATGGCATCAGGTGCTTGGCTCAGTTTTTTTTATGAGAGATTTAAAATGCATCGAAGAGGCAGTGTGTGCAGGGAGGTTATCCCTAAAGCATTTTGAATAAGGCATGACCTGGATCAGATGTATGGAATAAAAAATGGGGATGATGCACTGGAGAGGTCCTTATATGCAGAAATTTAGAAGTTCGATGTGCCTGCTATTACTCAATGCAGGCAGTGATAGTGACCCCGTTCAAAGGGAGGAGAGAAGGGCAAGGAGAAGTCAACAGACTCAAGAGACTAGAGAAGCTCTGATGAGGAATTGAAGGACAATCAAGAGGCTTCCCGTGCCACCTTGCCCACAGCTCACCACCTTGTTATAGCATTGGTTCAGGCTCATACTGACTCCATGTGAAACAAACAACCACCATTCAGCCCTGCTCCATCCTCAGTTGTTTGAATCCACTGACGCAGCCATCAGGTCAGTTCACTTTCTCTCTTTTTTTTTTTTTTTTTTTGCTGTTCCTTTACTCTGTTAAGCATGATGTCTTTCACCAAGGGCTTCAGTCTGATGGTAACATAGCCAAAGTACACGAGACAAAGTCTCACCATCTGCACTTCTAAGGAGCATTCCAGTTGTACTTCTTCCAAGACAAATGTGTTTGTGCATCGGGCAGTCTCTAGACTAGACTAATAGTCTTTGGCAATGCCATAATTCAGAGACATCAAACCTTCATCGGCATTCCTTGCTCAGTGTCCAGCTTTCACATGCATAAGACATCATTGACTATACAATGGCTTTAGCCAAGCAACCTTTATCTCAAAGTAACAACTTGGTTAAAATATTTTTAAGCAATTTTTGGCAGCAGATTGGTCCAGTGCAAGACCTCATTAGATTTCCTGACTGCTACTTCTACAGATGTTGATTGTGGGCCCAAGCAAAATGAAATCCTTCCCAATATCAATACTTTCTGTTTAACGTAATGTTGCTTTTTCATCCAATTGTGAGGACTTTTGTTTAGAATTGTCGAGAATATCTCCTACTGAAGGCTATCGTCTTTGCAGATCTGCTTTCAGCAAGCAAGGCTGGATCTTCTGCATACCAAGGATTGCTCTTCTTCATATAGTCCAGCTTACCACTAAGTGACTCATATTTATTAAAATGTTAAGAGCCACTACCCAGTATTATAATGAATGAAAGCACACAGTATATCAAGCCCTGGGCTTGGCACTCTAATAACATCAAATTAGAATACTCTAAGGCTTGAGGAAAATGCTTGTAATGACCAGGTAGGTTCAGAAAAAAAGTTTCATCCCATGAGGTATATAAAAGGAGGTGTCTGGCCAGAAAGCTCAAATTGGAATAGGATCATCTAACAGTGTCACTTAACTTGAAGGTGTTGTGTTGAGGTTCCAAAAAGTATCTGAGGTGCTCTAGTTCTTGGGGGACAAGGCCATTGACATCCCGCCTGCTATTTCCAGCGAAAACCAAGCTCTGTGGGGCAGCCTTACAGACAATAAACAAGATACTTTACACCAAGAGTCCACCATTTTCTTTACTCAACAGCTATCCATGTAAACCTGTCACTTTAGTGTCTTCTGGAAATAGAAAAGAGAGGGAAAGAGAAAGGAAAGATAATTGCTTCAATTCTACCCAAAAAAATGCACTAGAAAAACTCAGGTCTCCTAAGGTTAAGGAGCTGTTTTTAAAATAGCCCACATCCTGCATTCGTATGCATCCATCCTCTGGCTTTGGACATTATTGTAGTTCCACACTCAAGTGCAAGTTACCAGTTTCCAGTTTATCACAGAAGCAACACCTGGAGCTGACAGATGTGAGTGGTGCACTTATTGCACATTTGGCACTTTAAATTCCATAATTAGTTCTGCCAGTAATTTGGCAAGGTGGACATGATGATGCCCTACTGCAGTTGAAGGCACTGAAGTTCAGAGAGCTACAGTGCCTGGTCCAGGGTCACACAGCGAACGAGTAGGTATATGTATTCAAATCTACCTACCAGTTGCCTCCCAAACCAATGATCTCTCCTCTGCACTCCTCACCTGGTGTGAAGTACCTGTGGATTCAAAATATAAAAATATTAAAATTTTCTCTCTTGCGGTGCTGTACATTTAAAAAACCAATGCCAAAAGATGCATCTTAATGGCTTGCTCATCTCTCATCATTATCATCCTCCCTTCACCTATGTCCGTGATTTCAGACCAATAGAAATGAAAGGTGTGTGGCTTTACTGAGCAGCCTATAGGCCCTAGATTCTTGGAAGACCTCAAATGTCTTAATCTCCCAACCTGCTAAGATATCCTACTGAAGTGGATGTGCCAGCCTAGCATTTCCTGATGCCCCTGAATATCCTGAGTAATCTTAATTGCATTTAATCAATGACATTAAATTTTGCTAGTTGCCATTTTAATTGATCTCATTGAAATTGATTCAGCATAAATGAGTACACAGAAAATTATTAACGGTGACCTGGAGGGTTTGCAGTGTCTGCTACACTTGAAGTGAGGTGACTTTGACTTCATGTACCCTATAGTCATTCTTACAACCTTTATCAAAGAAACTAAGCTGATGTTTAGCGCAAAAAACTAGTAGACCTTGATATGCTCTGTATGTAGAGATTCTGAAAATAAATTTATCAGGTCACTCCATGCGATCACATCGATTTCTTGGCCTGATCCGTGTATATGGTAAACTGACTTAATTGTGACTCCTTCTCATTGCTAGAGGCTGATAAGTCCATTTTTGATTCACAGCAGTTCTATGTGACAAAGTAGAATCACCCCCTGGAGGTTTCTTGACTGTCCTTTTCACAGAAGCAGATCACCATGTCTTTCCCCTCAAAGATCAACTGGGTTTGTTGACCTCCCCATCTTCCACTTAACATATGAATACGAATAAGTAGAACCACCAGATCTTCTTCCTTACTCATAGCTAAGGGGTAAACATGGTGCTTATCCTTACTTCCTAGTAAGGAAGAATATTGAAATTATCATGGACTTCCAGAAGAATAAACAAATTTGTCTCCAAGTACAGTGAGACTGCTTCTCAGAAGCCAGGATGGAGAGACCACATAGTTGAGACATGTTGTCAGATGAGACCAGCCCTTGAACCATACCAAGATATGATACTTGGTAAAGTAGAGGGTTAGGGAAAAAGAAGACCACCATGAAGATAGATCACCATGGGAGTTCAGCAGTGGGCTCAGACACAATTCTGAAGATGGCACAGGACCAGACAGTGCATCACTGTGTTGTACAGAGGGTCGGAACCGACTCAATGGCACCTGATAACAATGACAACCTAGTTTCCAAATTTGATTTCCCGATAGCCACTTGTGTTCTCACAGCTCAGACCACATCCTGGAAAAGATGAAGCAATCGAATAATAGCGGAATAAATTTCATTCAATAAAGTAGTTTTGTATATTTAAAAAGATTAATTGATTCTTTACTGAGACCAGGATATTTGTTTTGTTACACAAAGATTTTTCACTTTAATAATTTTGGTCTAGCAGGATTTGACATGCAGTATAACATAAATGAATGGTCTCTAATTTCCCTTCTCTTTCTAAATGTTTAAATATGCATATCATGTGTGCTTCTTCTCTTCCTCGTCCTTTCCTCTCCTAATTCCCCTTCCCACCCCCCACAATGTGCTCCTTCACAAAAGGTTCCTTTCAGCCCAGGGAAGAACTATTAGAAATTTATTAATTAAGGACCAGTTTCTGCTTCTTTGTGGGGGATAATCATTTGTTTTAGAGCTGATTTTCTGCCTTAATTAAATGAAAATGTCACTCAGTCAAATGAATTCATTTATATTTATTTATCCAGCTCTCCAGGCCTGAATATCTTAGTAGGAACTTGGGCTCATCACATTTTCTCACAGAATGAACTGAAAAAACTGCCTCTTAAATCAGGTTAAAAGACTCACAAATGATTACTCCTCCCTGTCAAAGTACTGTATAAACAAAGCCATGCTAACAAATATGTCTGTGGTCCTTTCATGTGTAGATAACATCGAGGTGCACGCTCATGCAGAGTTGATGGTGTCTGTGCACCTGGCTTTGCCACAATAGCCAAGTGAGAACCACTCATTATGGCGACCCTGGGTTCTTGAACTTAGAGGAAATAATCAAAGGCAGTATGTCAACCCTGCATGGGTCTTTGCCTTTTCCACATGCTAATTGATGGTGCAAGGTTTAAATTCGACCTAATCTTTCCTTCCAGTCTTCTGAAAGGATTGCTTATAGATTGTGATGTATCTATGTAAGAAGTGTTAGTGGCACGGTGCCTAAAATGGTTGGTGTTTTGAATCTTCTAACATCTCCATGGAGAAACAAGATGGGCCTCCAGCTTCTGAAAAGGTTAAGTCTTGGAAACCGTCACGTCGATGCTGACTCAGAGCGACCCTGTAGGAGGAGAACGCTCCGTGTGAGTCTCCAAGACAGCACATCTTTATGGGAGCAGAAAACCTCATCAATCTCCCAGGGAGCGGCTGGTGGTTTTGAACTGCTGACCTTGTGGTTAGGAACCCAACTCAGAACTTCCAAGGGTCCTTACCCGACGGAGTCATTGGTTTTAGTTTCTTGAATGAGAAATCTCAAAGTCAAAGTGACCTCAGAAAGTTCAGCAGGGTTACCACAAACCCACTGTTGTAGAATTTGTGGCCCTTCTGTAAAGGGATATCCAGTTGTCTACAGATGGGCTTTGGGTTTCTACTCCATATAACCCCTCATTCACATTGATATGATTTTTTGTTCTGGGTTTTAGATGCCTGATCTCATCGATACCTCATAATCACACAGGCCGATGTACTTCTTTCACATGGCCTTTGTTGCTTCTCAACTAGATGGTCGCTTGTATATATTCAAGTCTTTAAGACCCCAGATGCTATATCTTTCCTTAGCCAGGCACCGTCAGCTTTTTTCATCATATTTGTTATGCATCCATTTTATCTTCAGTGATAATGGCGGGAAGTTGAGCTTCACAGAATGCCAGGTTATTAGAACAAAGTTTTCTTCCATTGAGGAAGCACTTGAATAGAGGCCCAATGTTCATCTGTTACATTGATACTTAATATA
>PVJH01004423.1:0-125758 GCA_004026705.1 Nesogale talazaci
TTTTGCAAATTCACTTAGTTTAGTTTATCTGGAAGTGTCCTAATGTCACGATAGTCTTTGAGGGACAATTTTGCCAGAGATTAGGTTCTTGTTTAGTTCCGTATGATGAATTATTTATTACAGCTCTTCTAACCATATTCTTTGTAACTCCCATCCAGTGAATCTTTTCCTGATGGGTCTGGGTCTGGATAAGAGGAGGTAGAGGAAAGATAGGTAATTTCATTTTGCGTGAGTGTTAACAGGATTGACTGTGATTGTAAATACATTGAGATCTACCTTGTATATTGGAAAATTTTGCTATATTCCTTGTTTTAAAATGACCCATATCTGTCACAGAGCAGGAAAAAATTTCCTGTCATCAAAATGAAGATCTGGGAGGGAGTGTGCCCTTAAGACCCCAACATCCCTGAACTGAGCCTATTAGGGACAAGAGACAGAAGACATGGCCTCTAAGAAGCATCCGTGGAGGGGCAGAACAGAGCGAGAACACAAACAGGTAGGAAACTTTATAGTCCATGGAGTAAGAAAACTTTGAATAGGAGGTTCACTCATGGACTGGTCAGTATCGAATTTGTTTTTAGTGTGAAAAGTTCAGGAACTTAATTGGAGGAGTTAGCTAGCTGATCCATGGCATTGAGCACCTTCCAGCTGAGGCTCTTGTCATAGTGGAGTGACCTTTGGGCATTTATCATCACAGCCAAAGGCATTTCTGTAACATTTCCTGTACAGCGAAGAGGCTCTAACCTCTGTGATAGAGAGGCCAAGGACAAGAAAGAGACATGCCTCTGGACATGCTGAGAAGAGGGTCTCCCCACTAAAATAACTATATTCTAAGCATTTGTGACCTGATAAATTCCCTAATTAGACCCATAATTATACATTCTGAGAGTTCTTTGTGGCCATTACAATGAATTATCTAGCCCAGCTAAGAAGAAGAGCATGCTATGGGAGGGATGATTGTATCAGAATTGGTGAGAAGGTTAGCAGGTGGAAGTAGGTTTATCTTTAACCTCATAGGAATCAACCCCAGTAGCTGAATCTGATGTTGCAGATTTTCCTTCCCCTCTAGGAGCCCTAGGTTGGAATATGTGTTGGGCTTTGAAACACAAGTTTGGCAGTTTAACTCCATTAGCCATAAATAGCTATGGTCTTCAAAACTCTACAGGGCAAGTCCATCTTGTCCATAGGAATGCTAAGAGTCAGAATTAGACTCAATGACAGTGACTTGTGTATGTGGTATGTGTGTGTGTGTGTGTGTGAAGTTAAATGAGGTCAGATACAATTCACACACCAATTTCACACTTGGTAATCCGCTCCCTACTCCCCAAGCTTTATATATGTTACTCCATTGTCTTTTGTCTGCAAGGTTTATAAGAAAACTAACTCTTATTGATTGTCCTTTTCAGGTAACTATTTTCCCTGAGCTTCTCTCGGGATTCTTTTTGACTTTGATTTTGGAAATTATGATTATGATATGTCCTTTTGATTTTCTTGGACTCTACCCTGTGTGATGTTTGTTTCGCTTCTTAAATACTATCTTCTAGCCTTTCATGATTTTAGGAACGTTTTCTTGCAATAATTTTCTCAGTGTTTTTTTATTTGTTTGGCTTTTTGTCTCTTCCTTGTCAAAGTCATTGCTTTAAGATTACTTGAAATAGTATTTAGTCTTTGAGAGTTTGGGGGATTGGGGGGGTTTTTTGGGCCATTCCCCTAGCCAATTAATGTTGAGAAATTGGTCTTCAAGATTACTAATTCCTCCTTCAATTGATTCAATCCTACACCTTTGCCTTTTAATGCATTATTTATCTTTGATACCTTCACACTTATCTCCTAGATTTATATTTGCTATTTTGTATGGTTTATTGTTTTACTAATCTTGCTTATTTGTTTTTACAGTGTTTTCTTGAAAAATTCTTGAGATTTACTGTGTATTCTTTGTTTTTCCTGCAAATTTCTCTCAGTTCTTTGAAAATATATAAATACTATTATTTTGAATTCCTTACAAGATAGTTCCCACTGTCATCTCCTCCCCAGAAAGATCTTCTGGCTCAGTGTTTTGGCCACTTAGCTGAGCCACTCTCTCATTTGTTTATGTAACCTGAGAATGCATTTTATCACAGAGACGTTAAAGAGTTGACATAGGTGTATTCAATTGATGATTTATGTTGGTATGTTTTTAGGAAGCCACGACTTGTTTCCTTGTGGGTATAATTGGAAATGTTAGTGTGTGTGCAATGCTTTGTTTGCTATCTATATTGCACAGTTGAGGGCAATTTGGGTTGGTTTTGACTGATATTGATGGCTAGTTGTGACCCTGGATGGTGGCCTTTTCCCAGTAGATAGGGCTACAAAAGGTACAGAGGTGAGGGTGCCACATGGGTCTGATCACTGTCACCTGTCAGGTGGGACAAGTCAGAAAAAAAAAGAAAT
Organism: Nesogale talazaci; assembly: GCA_004026705.1. Taxonomy (NCBI): domain Eukaryota; kingdom Metazoa; phylum Chordata; class Mammalia; order Afrosoricida; family Tenrecidae; genus Nesogale; species Nesogale talazaci. The sequence goes on from PVJH01004423.1 coordinate 2,431, forward strand.
AGAAATAACAGCAAACAACTTTAAAAGAATTATAAAGAAAAAAAACCAGGATGGGAAATGGGCAAACAGCAAGAAAAAGTAATTTAATAACTAAAACGATTAAGTGGAGGAAGAAAATAAAAATAATAGAAGATAAAATAAAAGAGAAAATATATAAAATAAGCAAAACAAGGATGATAGAAGAAGAAGAAGAAGAAGGGAGAAATATAATAAAATAAGAGGAAATATAATAAATATAATATAATATAATAATATTATAATATTATAATAAATATATAATAATATATAATATATAATATATTAAATATATATGATTAAATATATAATATATATAAATATAATAATAAATATAATAATATAATATAAAAAATATAATAAAATAAGAGGAAAAGAAAAGAAAAGTGAAATAGAAGAAATTTTAAAGGGGAAAGCAAAGGAGAAAGAATAAAACCAGCAAGGAAAAGAAACAAAAAGAGATAACATATAAACAAAAGCAAAAGCAAGGGCAGGATAGAGAGAAGAGAGGAGTTGGTACTACATGCCATCCAAGGTGCTCACTGGATTTGGGGGAATGAGAAGTATGAGAGAAAGGTCTTTGAGAAAGGTCCTATTAGCCTATAAAATGTATGGCTCAGTGCCCCTGATCCCCTGAGCTCGTCTCATGATCTTATTACTTCTAGTTCTTGGAAAAACAATCAACCAACCATCTGACCTACAGATTTTGCATTTCCAGATCCTACAACCTTATGTCCACTACCTGTTGCCTGACTAGTAGCCTATAGCTTTTAACCATGTGAATCAGGAGAAGCCCTCAGCCCACTGTCTAACCCACATATTTGGGAATTGCCAGCTTCCACAAATGTCTAGTCATTTTTTTGAAGTAAGGCTCTTTAGAATGTGATCCTAAAACTAGTCAGTTTGCATTATAAGAAGAAACAGAGTGGTGTAGGCACAGCCTGAGAATAAGAGATACCCTGTGTGATAGACTTTGTGCCAATTTGGCTGGACCAGAATTCTGCCCAGTTTGGTAGTAATACTCCATGAAATGATCTGAAATGATGTAATCAACCCCATATTGGAATCTAACATGAAGTAATCAACTCTGTGAACAGTAAGAAGCTATGGTTATGCACTGGGCATTTCAAAACTGCCAGCAGCTCTGATGGAGAAAGATCAGGCTTTCTATTCCCATAAAGAGTTATAGTCTCAGAAACCCAAAGTGGATTGCTTTGAGTCAGCATTGGGCTGAAGACAGTGAATGGTGGAATCCAGCCCACTTGATTAGGTAACGACCTTGATTTCATTGGAAGAAGGACTCCTCAGGGATGAGGTCTACTCCATTCTAAACTGACTCTTTCAGCAAGCTTCACCTCTGCTGGATCTGGGTTGTGCATCTGGTTCATTGACCTCCTGCCATATGGTCTGACAGTCCTGGTAGTCATCAGTAGATGGCCAAATTTGGGCTCATTTGACCTTGCATCCATCAGTCTGTGATCTTCAGTCCTTCAGCCTCCAAGGCTATACGAGTCAGGAGAAGTCTCCAACTTACCAACTGACACATGGGTTTGAACAGGGCTGGATTAAGTACTTTTACATCTACATACATATTACGCATAAGCATCACTGGTTTTAATTCTCTACAGAACTCAATCTAACACATTATGCAAGAATTGCCAAGAAATTTACAAGGCTACTGACAAGGAAGGACTTAATATCCCCAGAACTCTAATTTGGTTGGTTAACCTCTACTCTTTTGAGTAACTAATGTGCTCTTTAAAGTCACTAGCTTGATGTAAGTATGCTACTAAAGTGGTAAGAATGAATGAAAATTTTAGCAATGCATAAAAAATGGAATGCCATGTATAGCTAAAGAATATTGATGAAACTATCAAACACCTCATAATATGGACAGGTTTGCAAGATATGTTGAGCAATGTTAGTCAATCATACAAAGACAAATATTGCATGGCACTACTGTTTGCAAAGGATCAAGGGAAAAAAGATTTTCCTACCAAAAAAAGAGCCACTATAGGGAGGTAGGCATAGAAGGGAGGGGAAAAGGAGGGAGGAAGAAACAAAGCAAAAACTTTTAAAATTAAGGATATAATCTGCAGAAGAAAAACTAGCAAAGAATAAAATGAAAAAAATTCAATGAGATAATTATATTCTGTCACTTGCGGTTGCTAGGATGTGCAAGTAATTCCACAAGACCAGTTGGCATGGAGTTCTTCCTTATCTGTCTTTCTCTGGGCCCCAGGCATGCAAAGCAGTACAGATACAGAGAAGACTGTCAAAGAACCCTAAAGAGGGTGATTCTGAATGTGGTTGGGGAATCAGTGAGCTGCCTTGCAGAGGTCACGTGTACAGTGTGTTGCTTGGGCTGAACCCTGAGAGACTAACGCAAGACATACGGGTGAAGGGGAAGAAGGGCATGAGGAAGTGGCAATTAAAGAAAAAAGTTATTTTGGAGGTTCAATTCCAGCTCCACGAAGCAAAGGTTGGGCCTCCTACTCCCACCACCAGAGGGCAGTGATGCCCAAAAAACCAAACCCCCCCCCCAAAAAAAGTTATTTTGTATGAGAAATAATCATGCTGAATGAACAGAAACTGTTTTTCTGGCTTTTATTTTTTTCAGCAGCGAACTGAGTGAAAAAAAAGCATAAATCTTTAATACTGAAAATAGTTTGGATTGGTTCACATGATGCAAATTCTAATTTGTGGTGGTAGTTCTTCAGTTAGGGATTATGATGAATTATAAAATGCTATAAATATTTTTTAATGTGACAAGATAACTCTTTAGGAATTTTTTAAGTAACGCTATCCTATTCTAAATCTTTAGAAGGGAATTTTAAAAATAATAGCTATTTAAAGAGGTATATTTTGAACATTTTTTTGTGGGCATCACTGCCCCCTGGTGGGAACAGAAGGCCCAGCTTTGCTCCTGGAGAGTTGCTGCAGATTTGAACCACCAAGTCTGTGAGCTGCAGTCCCATACACAACCACTATGCCACTGGGGCTCAGCTACGCTAGGTTTTGAAATTTAAGTTCTCCCACTGGAAAGCATAAACAGACACCTTGCATTCCAATTGTTTCCCACTTTGAATTGTCATTTGGAATTGGTATGTTTTAGGTTATCAATATAAAATTGATACCTGTGTTGAAATTTTAATAGTACATTTTAATAGGTATGTATACACCAATCTTAATAGGTATATGTTTCAATGACTCTTCATTGACCTCCACTATATTTACAAGTCACTCAGTTTTCATTAACCAGAAGCTAATATATGGCTACATTATGTTTAAATAATCTATACCAATGGAAATCAATGTAGCTGAATGAACTACTTCTAAAATAAAATATTTCATAGAGCTCTTTGTAAGAATTTTAAGTATATCATAAAGATACCACTATAGGATTTTTAAAAATAGTTAAAATTCAACTGCAAATGATTTTACTATTGTTGCTTAAAATCTAATACATGATTAAGACTATGACCATAAAATATTTCAGAACCTACTATGAATAGCATATTTCCATAAAGAGAACTTAATTCTTGGCTCCCAAGGACCATTTATTGACTCACACCTCTTTTCTCAACTGTGAGAAAGAAAAACTGCTTCTTTCTTTTTAGGTTTAAGTCGCAAAGGAACTGGTTTGCTTTTATTTGGTACCACAAGCAATTTAAGTCTCACTCTTCCTGTCCCCGGTGGAACATAAGCAATACAGCTGCCTTTCAAAGGCATATCAATAACCATAGTCTTGGCAAAGTTTTATTGAACACATCTTTCTTCTGCAGCAAAATGCAATCTGGTTTTGATGAGTAGGAAGGATAGTGGACAGAAAGGTGAAAACAGCACTCAGTTAAAATGGGGAAAAAGCACAACCCGAGTCTGACTAAAACAGAGGAAAGGGAATTTTAAACCTGTCTGAATACTATACTGTGATGGATGTTATGGAACTGAGGGAGTGATATCCAATTATGTACACACACATACACACACACACGATGAATCTAATTATCCAAAGCACCTAAGCAAAAACATAACATCCAGGGAATGAGACATAAATTTAGGAAATCTTGATTAATATTGGCTGAGTACTACAAAGCATAACCATCAACCATGAGCCAATGTAATTATAGTTTGCAAAACTATCATTTACTCAAATTTGAAGAGGAAATGACACAGTATGTCATAAAAATATACAGATGTACCCGCCAAAATAATCTCCTTGCCGTAGCACTTAAAAAGCATTTTCTGTTTAATTTGGTCCACGCCCATCTATTTGTAATCTCTCTGCAACTTCTGCATGTGTGCCTATGAAATAAGTTCAGTTCCCGCTGACTGAAAATCCTACTGAATGTTAATGACACAGATTGTCTATTTTAATCCATGTTTTTCATGAACTGTTTATGTTAGAATACATTCTAATTAAATTATTTTAAAGACTCTTATTGAGGTGCACTTGTTATTTCTGAGCTACAACTTTTAGAATGCCAGCAGTGAACTTGAGATATTTAAAATAGCATGGTTTCTATGGGAAGATTCCATTACCAGTGAAGGTTAATTGTAGAACAGGTAAGACTATACTTCTTGAAGATTTCATATTTCTATTCAGAGGTTGCCTCCTCTGTGCTTTTCCATTGGAAGAAAATTTATTTAGTCTCAGACCAGTACTCTTCTCTTTTTAGTCCACTGAGTAAAACCTTATAAATTAATTAAATCTATGGTCACATATAACATAATATGTCATAAAAGTTCTTAGTTTTTCTACCAACCTATAAAATTCCCTACTTGGACAACACTCTGAATTATAAAACCATCTGCATGAGTATAATTCAAGCCAGTTTCCACAACTGGTCCTCTTAATTTGTAAAATTTAATTATGAATTAGTAACATTGATTAGAAGCTTGTGGAAAGGAGAGAAGGTATTGAAAACATTTCTAATTTCCTTCTTCAGATATTATTTTTAATTTTCCCACTTAAAACACAAAGATATCTATTAATAGAGAAAAATTAAAATGAGAGCAACAATAATGTTGCTAATGTTTGCCTTACAATGGGTTCTTTAGTGAATCAATTAGGCTGGAAACTTCTCCTGACTTTAGTAGCTTTAGGGCTGATAAATTTAAAGTCAGGAAGAAGATGGCAGGTTGGTAACTGCAGACGCATCCAAATCAGAAGTCAGCAGGTCTGGCCTGTGAAAGCAAGATGAATGAATACGAGGTCAGCAGGTCAGGTGGTAGATGATGACTCCCAGATGACCTCTGATGACTCTCAGGACTGCCAGGTTGTTGGCTCAAATCTAAAGAGTCGCAGTCCAATGAGCCAGACGCAGGATCTAGACCCAGCAAAAAGCAAGCAAGCTTTTGCACAGCAACCACTTATATAGGAGGGAGGCCACACCCAAGGGAAAGCTACCTTTCAACTGTATCAGAATTGTGGCTGTAGTAGTGATGTTGTATTCCTTCCTTATCTGTGCTAATAATTGACAAGCTGCTCCACAGGAAAAACATGAGGCAGCTACATCAGTAAAGACTTTAAGATCTCAGAAACCCAAAGGGGCATTTCTCTGTCCTACAGGGCCACCATGAATCAGAATAAAAAGTGATGTCAATTAATTTGTTATACAGCTAGATTATATATATAAATATATATATAGTATATATACTCAAGTATAAGCTGATCTGAATATCAGGCACCTACTTTTACCACAAAAGCTACATTTAAAATGTGTTGAAAAAATTGTCTTATTCACAAGTATATGACAATAAATACATATATACTTATATATCTATGTTATGTTAAGCTTGGTTTTCTAAAGAAGCAGCACAAATGATTTTTTATGAGTTTGCATCAAGGAAAAGGCTCACACAGCTGTAGAAGTGAGTAAGTGTAATCAAATTCAAGTCCATGGATCAAATGTTAAGCTGGAGGCTATTCTGGATTCAGGTTGCTTCTCACATTGGTGAAACAGGAAGTCAGAAGAATACTGGCTGGTGGAGGCTGATGAGGATGACCCAAGGACAGCAAGCCATATTTTTAGCTGTAGAGTTGAATGAATACGAGTTTGGCAGGCTGTGGATAACTCCCAGAGTTGCCAGGCAATAGAGCATCCAAAGAATCAGGAGTCAATGAGCTACATGCAGGACTCAGTTCCTACAAGAAAGGAGCAAACCTTGACACAAATACTGCTTCAATCGGTGCAGTCACACCCACAAGGTAACTTCCTTTCAATTGCAGTAGAGCAGTGTTGTGAAAAAGGAAACTACTCTGTCCTAATACTCTTAAAACTGCTTGGCGGTTCACAGCAAATTATGCCATTAGTTGTTTCCATTCTGTTAGATCCTATCATTGGGGAATCCTGAGCTGCCAAATTGTTGAGGCTCCTGGCCCAGCCATCGTGACACAGAACCTAGTTAGCATCTATTTATATAATCATACATATGTATATATTAAGGCACTGGCAAAAGCCGAACTCTAGGAATTGATGAAATACCAATTGAAATATTGCAACCTAAGGATGTAGCCCTGGAAGCACTTACTTATTTATAGAAAGAAATTTGAAAGACATCTGTCTAGTTAACTCGTTGGAAAAGATTCATATTTTAACTCATTTCAATAAAAGGTAACCCAATAAATGTTGAAATTATCAAATAATATCTTTCATATTAGATGGAATAAAACTTTACTGAAGATAATTCAAAAACACTTATAGCAATGCAACAAGGTGCTTCCAGAAATTGAAGCCAAATTAGAAGAGGAAGTGGAATTAAACATAGCATTTTGCCTTATCCTACCTCATCTAATGTAACTGTTCACCTACAGTTCTACTATTCATTCTCCTGGAGTGGGGTTTTACAAGTAGGTTGGGGGAGGGAGGGGATCAAGGGATGCTGATATCAAAGAGTTCAAGAAGAAAGAAAATGTTTTGAAAATCATGGTGGCAGCAATTGTACAATGATGAATTGTGGATTGAATTATGGACTGTTATAATATATGTAAGAGCTCCCCATAAAATTATTTTTAAAGAAACATAGTAGCTTGAAGTCAGATGGATCTTAAGTGAAAGAAAACACCAAAAATATAATTAGTCATACTTTATTGTCTGTGCAAAGGCATTCAACTCTGTGAATCATAACAAGCTACAGATAACATGCTGACAAGTATAAATTCCAGAACAACTTAATAGTCCTAAGAAGCAATCTTCCAAACAAAACAGAGAGATACTAAATGGTTAAAATTTAGGGAAAAAATTGCATTAGAGTTGTATCTTTTGACTATACTCATTCAATTTGTATGCTGAAAAATAAAATGATGCAAGAAAGTGGCACCATCACAGTTGGAGGAAAACTCATTAACATTCTATGATGGGAAGATGACACAATGTTTTGTATCCTTTCATCATAGTCACTGAATCTGAATGACGCAGAAACATTGGACATGGCATCCGGAGAAAGGATCGTTGACAGCAGTCCTCTAGTGTGACAACTTTCTCTCCTGAATCTCGGAGGTCCACAGCATGCAGGATCTCAGGGGCCGAGTGCTGCACTGCACTACACTTCTCACTTTTTTTCTTGATGACAATGTGTTCCTCTCTTCTGCTTCTGACATGGTTTATTTTGCACTCAGTGGGATGGCAAGGTTGACCAATTGTCATATCAGAATTCCAAGTTTTCACAATCAAAATTAGCCATTAATAACCCATCATATATCATATATTTCTGTCAGCTTCTTCTCTCACCTTCTCTTTACCAGACCAACAAGGACAAGAAGAAACACAGCAAACCTGCATGATCCACTCATGTGGTAGGAGTCACAAGGACTATAGCCAGAAGAATGATTACCTACTGAGCCATTATACCACACAGGGTTTCTATAAGCAGTAAACGTGAAAATACATGTAAAAAGAGCTCGGAGAGGTGATTTTTCTCAAGTTAAAAGGCTGAGTGGAACTTAAGAATGATCCACTTAACAGTGATAGAATAACTATTGTGGACAAAAGGCTGAGGTAGAAAACTGATAACACACACTGGTCTGTTGATGGTATTCTAACTGATGAGCAGAAAAGAGAGTCAATACAATGGTTTTGGGGTTTAAGATTTCACATGCAGTGAAACCCCTGAAAGAGATTTCTGGAATTATAAAAAAAAAAAAAAAAAAGCAGTCAACAGCACCTCAGCAAAGGAGAAAATGGAAAAGTGTTTTTCTAACCTCTAACATTTCTGGATTGTGTGGGAAATGAAATTTAATTGGAACCAGATAAGCAGCATAGATGTGGAGATACTTTGTTTGGGTTTTGGAAAAGTAAAGAATTAGCTGAAAGTATAACTTCTTCAAATGTTTCAAGTTTCATCAAATTGAAGAACAATTAAAGAATTGCTATTAATTTCCATAAGGTAACTATAGACAGATGGTTAGAAATTATTTATAGAGAAATAGTTCAGGGCTTCATACCAAAAAATTGTTGTATTATATTTAGAATTCTTCCAGAGTAGAATGGACAAGAAATAAACACTTTTTTTAGTAAATAGTGTCTCTACAATCAACCAATTATAAAATAATCAAATCTATAGAAGAGATTAAGTCGCTGAAATCAATATACTTGCAAATATTTGAAAGATAGTTGGAGAACAGACAAAACTTTCTGATAACTGCAAAGGGGTTAATACAACCATCTTAATCTGTTTTTATAAAGGGATATGAATGACTTAATAAAAAAGGTCATTTAGAGGTAAGATTTCAACATGGTGGTAAGACTAAAATTTAGAGATAGATGAACTTTAAATTCATTTTTTTGTTTTGCCAACACTTTATTCTTATTAATAGATTTTGAGGTAACTGCTTCCATCAGTGTCATTTTTTTCTCATCTGTTCACTGGAAGTGTGCCTATTTCTCAGGTTTAAAAAAAGAAGAAAATGGGATAATGCATATAAAATACATTCAGCAACTCCTTTCACAAAGAAAGCACTAAAAATAATGGAAATTAGCACAGGAGGAGGGAAGAAAGGACAGCAGTAATATTCACCCTGGGAGTAAAAATAGAACTAGACAAGTGTTGGGATGTGTCTCAGGATTGTTTATTCTTAATTAGGCAGGTGACCTCATTCAGGGCAGAAAGACATCTTCCTACTAGAAAAGTGACATGGAAATTCCCTTCCTTGACTGAAAATTCAGTTTATGTAAAGCACTATTTTAACCAATGTAATTGAAGGTCTGTCCATACAATCTTATAGTGTGTAATTGAAGGCATATTCTAAGTACTCTCTCATTTCTCCAGAAAAAGAAATTGAAATTTTTCTACATTTGACACTTGACAGCTTATTTTGCTTGTACAATTTCACATGGAGAGGAAAAATGAAGCTGAATGTCACTGAGATAGAAATATGAAGGAATTACACAAGTGGTAACAACAAAATATAAATTGCCATCTCTCATCTCGTTCTGACAGGCAAAACATAATATTTTTACTATTTCAAAAAAGAATGCATATGAACTGCCAGCAGATATTTCTAATATCAAGTACTACTGACCCTAAGCTGTCAAAATAACATGACTCTATTTTGGAACTCTTTTCTGGACTTGGAGTGAGTTGCTTTGTATGTTGACCTTTCATTCCTTCCCAAAGGTTATCCTACGGTGAAGCTTGGCGATTGAATCACCATCTTATCTAGTATAACAATCACCTCTCTCCATTGGGGTTTTCTCTGGAACTTCCCTGCCAATCACAGTGCCCATAAGTTCGATTTGTTTCCTGTGTTCCCAAATCAGAATGGTCCTATATGACAGAGAATTCCCCATAGGTTATCCTAGACTGCTATCTCCCTGGAGCAGACCATCAGATCTCTGCCACGAGCTAGCTGATGGACTCAAACTGTCAAAAAGTAAACTAGAGTTCAGTGATTAACCTTTTGTTTGAAAGTGTCCTAGTTTATACTTGTGCCATCATTTTACCAGTCAACCAAAATTTTCCAAATATTATTGAGATATCATTATTAATAGCTGAACAACAATGAGTCAAAAAGGCTTTGGTGACTTCTGCCCTAGTAGTGTAGTGTGTTGGTTTGGGGCTCTTAGCCCGCAGATCAACAGTTCTAAATCATCAGCTGCCCTGCAGGGGAGAGATTAGGCTTTCTGTTCCCATAAAGAGGGACAGTCCAACTCTTTCCTCGAGGGACACTAAGAGTCTAGGTCAATTTGATAGCCATGAAGTTTCTTTGGGTTTGGGGTGGGGGAAGTAAACCTTACATTTCAATTTCTATGTGTCGAGAAGTTTAGGAACGGAAAATTCTCTCTCACTCACAGCCATCCAGTTTGTTCTCACTCCCAGAGACACTATGATGCATCCTGGAACTGCCCCTCCAGGTTTCGGACAGTGTAACTTCACAGTCTTATCATTCTCCCGCCACCAAGGGGCTGGTGCTTTCTAACTGCTGCCCTTATATGGTTAGCAATCCAGATGCCACCAGGGCTCCCTAAATTATCTCTACAAAAGCAAAAGAGAGAGAGAAAGCAAAGATGATTTTAAGTGCTTGGGAAGTCTTCAATTGTAGCCAGAATATTTTTATAGTTCTAATTTCAAAGGAATTTCTTACTTTAAAAAGCTACTACAACAAAATTATTGTCAAAGCCATTTTAGCATTTTACCCCAAGGGTGCCTTCCCCACCTTTCCTTTCTCTTTCTCAGGTGGACAGGTAGGGACACATTCCTTACCTTCTCTCTACCTCGGGCTTTACCATTTTCTGTTATTTGAGAGTAAATATCTGCATCATGACCTTCAACATGATTTTTTAGTGCAACTTTCCCAATATGAGACAGTCCCTTACATAATTGTAGTATAACTGTCAATTTTTTAAAATTTACATTGGTATAATATTTTCATCTAAATTGGTCATATTTCATTTTTTTCAGTTGATCTAATAAGATTTTGTTTTTACTACAGACTTCTTAAAACATGGTCCAGTAATGACCCCCTTTCACCTAAGAATTTACAACAGGGACAAGAACTGCCAGAAATAGCTCAGATTCACTATGCACTTGATTTTGATTAAGTTTGGGTCTTTGCACTCTCAGGAACCTTTTACGGTTGCCAAATTGTTCATTGCCCCATCCCCCCTTTCAGGTCCTCAACCCTGTAAGTGCGTTTGCACCCCAATTGAAAAGTTTGGCTGAACTGCGAACAGGTCCCTGCTCCGACACGGCTTCATATGTCAGGTGAGTTTTCTAGAGAAACAAAGCAAAACAAAAAATGATATTAATATATGTATGACATTGAACTATATCAAGAAGTGCCCTGTCCAAGTCCAACCTTAGTCCATGGATCAGATGCTATTTGAAGGTCCGCAGACTCACACAGATTCCAGTGGACGAGGGAGGGAGATGAAGTGGGGAGCTGGAAGATCTCAGGCCTCTGGGTACAGAGATGTGAGGATGCAAGGCCTGGAGGAAAAGGGCAGGGCACCAGCAGTCCCAGGTCCATAGGTCTTATTGGTGACTGTCCCCAACCGCGAGATATAGGATCTAATCAAGCTTGAAGCAGATATCTAGAGAGAGATCAATTCTCCTCCATGTCCCTGTTATGCAAAGACCACAACCCCAAGGAAACATTGCCAGGCTTTGACTTGCTTGATAGCCTGGCACCCATTCATATCTTCTTATGGGTGCCAGGTTGACACAAAAAGCTAAACATCACATTTCCACATAGAAATATTATTTCATGGTTAACAGGCGAAGGAAGAGAAGGGAGGGAAAAATCACTAATAAGATGGTAAATACATGTTAATTCTGATAAACAGAAATGCAATGCACAAAAATGGGAGCTATCAGCATAACAAGACCAAGGCAAAGGAAGACACTAAGAAGTATGCCAAAGCAAAAGACAACAATGATAAATAAAATATACATAAGAAGGTCAACAAAAATGTCAACAGGTGAAACTACTGTGGCCCAACATAACCTCTCTATATATTTCTGAAGATGATGTTTTCCTATCTCTAATGCTTCCATAGGAAATTCTGTGCTCTTCAACGTATACCATATCAAAATGACAGTTTGGGCCTCTGCAAGGAAGTCCAACCCTCTTCCCTTTAAGTGGTCTTTCAGTTTGAGGGTCAAAGAGAAGGCTGGAGAAGCAGCACCAGGGCTACGGGTGAATGCAATAAGCTTCCTCAATAAAAGTATCTCGGCACAGTCATGAGTAACCTCAAATACTGAAGTGGTTCATTATTATGAGTTTCTAAAGCCTCAAGCACAACTTTCCTGCCCTTTTGGTCAGCAAGGTGGTTCAAATCTTCTTAATATATCTTCCTTGTAGGATTCCATGATGGTCCTGTGGTCTTTGAAGAAAATCTATTAAAGATTACCCCCTTTTCATTAATAGAAGAAAGAAATGGAATGCATACCTCACATGATATACCAAAATGAAGAGAAAAAGAATCAGAGATCTAAAAGTAAAACCTAAAACTATAAGAATGATCAATAATAATAAAGGCAGTAAGCTTTCCTGATGTGAAACTATGCAATATACCCTTACACTTCAAGGATTGCCTTTTGGTCTTTGTACAGTTTCACATAAGCACAATTAAGTGTTCTGAAACTTTCATTTTCTGCAACATCATCCACAATTTATTATGATCTACAGAGTCAAGTGGCTTCTCATAGTCAATAAAACACAAGGAAATGTCTTTCTAATATTCTCTTACAAGCCAAGATCCACTTATCGTCAGCGATAATAGCCCTCATGCCATATCCTCTCCAGAATCCAGCATGACTATTTGGCAGGTCGCTGTCTGTGTACTGCTGCAACCATTGCTGAATTTTCTTCAGAAAATTTGACTTGCATGTGACATCTATGCTATGATTTCATCATTTCCCCATTCTGACATCTTTCTTTGGAATGGGCACAAAAACAGATTTCTTCCAGTCAGTTAGCATGTAGCTCTCTTCCAAAATTTTTGGCATAGACTTCTTCCTGTGCTTCATCCACTTGTTCAAACATTTCAGGTGCTTTTCTGTCAATTCCAGAACAATAGTTTTTTGCTAATGCTGTCAGTGTAACTTGGATTTGCTAATGCTGTCAGTGTAACTTGCTGTCAGTGTAACCGTTGGTTCTTGTTCATATATTACTTCTTCAAATGGTAACCAATTTTTTTGGTACATGACTCTATTTCTATTCCATCTTCTTTTGATGTTTCCTGCATCAGTCAGTATTTTGCCTACAGAAATCTTCAATATTTCAACTAAAAGCTTGAATATTTTCTTGAATCCTTTCCGCATGAGGGATAATGAGCATGTTTTTTCCTTCTGCACGTTCTCATCACAGGTATTTGCACATATCATTGCAACAAACTTTGGCTCTCTAGCTGCTCTTTTAAATTTTTTGTTCAACTCTTTTACATCATCATTTCTCCCATTGGTTTAGCAACCACACGTACAAAAGATAGTTTCCGTCTCCTCTGGTATCCACTTTGATTTTTTTCTTTCTTGCTTATTATATAAATTGCCTTTTGCTTTCTTTGTGGATGATGTTCCTTATGTCATCTCACAATTCTTGGGCTCTTCTCTCATTAGTGTTCAAAGCATCCAATCTGTTCTTGAGGTGATCTTTAAATCAAGTAGAATATATTCAAGAACTCTTGGGCACTTGTTTTCATTTTCTTCTATATCAACCTAGGCAATTGATAATCTGTTCCAAAGTTGACCCCTGGCTAATGATATGAGCTTCTTCTTTTTTCCAAAACAATATTATCGGGACCTAATTCAGATAGCCTATTATACCATAGTTCAATCACAAAAATCAGTATTGCACAGTTTCAAAATCTTCCTTCTTGATTTCCATGATATAAGCTCCCCTTTACCTCCTTCCCACTATAACCCCCAGGAACCCTCATTCTACTTCTTGTACCTATAGGTTTATCAATCCTGGATTTCATATACCAAATAACATATGTAACCAAAATTCAAGAGTGCTACCCCAAACTACGTCAATGATAACCCCCAATATGAAACACACACACACACACAAACTGAGAAGATGCTGAAAACTAGACCAAGCATTAAAGGTGGATTAAAAAGGTGATCGATTGACAAAGTTTTAGCCATTCGAGTCAGATTTATCATTTAAATCTCCTATAGTCATCTCTAACACACTCTGTTTGGTAACAAGTTTGTTCTCATTCCTCCATTCTGAGTAGAGGGATATCACTGGAGACTTATTTGCTGTGTCAGTCTTGCATATATAACAGGGGCTTCCACTATCATCCATAGCCTTCTGCAAACAAGAATTTCTCAATTTAAACTCTGATAGTATTTTTTTCTTTGGTTTTATATTATATAATTACACACTGATGTTGGCGTGCTTCTTCCAAAGGACTTAGTTGACATTTCCCTTCGATAGCTGCTCTTTTCAAACCAAGCCTTTAAGAACCCAGAGGTTATTTTATCTCATAACCAGGAACCATCTAATTTTTTCGCCACACTTTGCTATAGCACCCATGATATAAGCTTCTCTCTTATCATCTCTTATCAACTTGACTTTTGTGTTTTCCATCTGTCCAGATTCACATGTATATATTATAGTCACTATTTATATTGTTCTAAAAATGGCATTTAAAGAGTCATTGAGTCTCACAAAATTCTATCCAGCTGCATTTCTATCATTATGGCCATTTTTTCTGGTCCTTCCTCTTTGCTTCCCATTTTTGCTTTCCAATTGTGAACAACTATCAATACATTTAATTGCTATTTTGCCTAATTTCAGATAGAAGAAATTGGTAGAATTCTCAATTTCTTCAACTGTAGTTTTCATAGTTGGTTTTGAAATTCAAATAATAGTTGTAAGAACTGGACCTCCTTGTAGGAATGTTGCTATTCTACTGTCACGTACTGCATCATACTTCTAGTTCTTGAATTATCTTTTTCATGATAACTGCAATTCCATTTCTCTAAAATTTTTCATTCCCAGCATAGTAAGCCATATAACTGTCTTATTCAAAATGGACAGAACAAGTCCATTTCAACTCACTAATACCTAGGATATAGACTTTAATGCATTGAATTGTATTATGATGGCTTCCAATTTTCCTAGATTCATACATCCTATAATCTGATTATTAATGGATATTTGCAGCTGTTTCCCCTCATTTTGAATCATGCTCCAAAAGCAAATTAAGATCCTGGAACTCCATTCCAACTAGGTTATTAGGGTTGACACCACTTGAAGGAATTTTGAGTACTTCCTAACCTCATCTTTTGACATTATATATGATAATACCCTGCTGCTGCTGCTGCTATTCATAGGGTTTTTGGTGTCTAATCCCCTCTAACTGAATGGTCCATTAATTCTTCTTAGTCTGTAAGCACTACTGAAATCTGCTCACCATGGATGGTCCTGCTAGTATTTGAAATAACTTTCAGCATTGACATAATTTTCAGTATTAAATCAACTGCACTGCAACACAGTACAGGAAACTGACATACAAGCCATTAGAGAGACTCAAATAAAACCAACAATGAGCTTGAATAGCAAAGTTCAAAAATATAGAAAATAATAAATGCTGGTGAAATAGAGATTAAATCCTTATACACTGCTGAAAGGACTCTAAAATAATTCAAGCAATGAAAAAAGCTTATTTATACTACCTCAAAATAAAGGGAGGGGGCAAGGGGAATTAGAAATACCATATTCACGTTACCCTTTTACTTGGTTTATGTCCTACAGAAATAAGAGCCATCATATAAATAGACATATGCACTGTAGCACTTTTCACAATAACAACAACAAAAATCAGAACAACCAAAATGACCATGAAATCAAGATTGGATTAACAAATTTTGGGATATACACACAGTGCAATATTATACGTTAATGAGGCAAAAGAAAAACCATGACTTAGGTCAGCCACACCTTTGTCCTCAAAGTGACACCTTAACTTTTCAGTAGTCTAAAGAGGTCTTATGTAGCATATTTACTAAATGCAATGCATCATTTGATCTCTTGACTGTTGCTATCATCCTTGACTGTGGGTCCAAGCAAGATGAAATCCTTGATAACCTCAATTATTTGTCTCTTTCTTATGATGCTACCTATTGATCCAATATTGAGGGTAGTTGTTCCTTTTTCCTATGCTTGAGTCTATCAATTCTATTCTATGTCAATCTATTTTATTGAAAGTCATCATCTTTTTTGATAAACACTCTACTTTGCCAAACCCAACTATAAGGACTGATTCTGCCTCATAAAATGTCTGGGGAAAAGCCTCATAATCCTCTCAATAAATAAATAAATAAATGACATGTAGAATCAATTATTCCAAAGGACAAGTGAACAAGACAAACTCCTGTCTCCGCATCCTGAGACCAAAAGAACTAAATGGTCTATGAGTATGATTACCAACTTCTCTGAATAAAGATTACCCCATTCGAATCCTAAACTTTCCTCTCTGTAACCTTCTGAATCAGCTTTTCTCCTCTAAACTTAATTGGCTCAGCAGATCCCCTTTAAAGCCACAAAAATTATTATTGCAGGCACCCTAGGGAGATGAAGACAAGTGTCCTACTGACAGAACTATTCTGCAATCATCCACTAGTTGCCTATACCCACTGTCATTGTTTTTCCTGACCCATAGCAAGCCTATATAGTGTTTCTGAGTTTGTAAATCTTTATGGGAACAGAAAAGTTAGCTGGCCTACCACAGAGCAGCCAGTGAATTTGAACTGCCAACCCATAATACCAATTGATTGCAATGGTCTGTCTTGAAATATTTTGTGTGAATAAACCCATCCATATATAATGGAAATGTTCATAGCAAAAACATTTGTAGACCATTTTATAGTCTGGCAACAAGAGTAATAAAAAATAATCTACAAGTGGGTATATAGGTAAATATGCACAGGTGTTGAATGAGTACATAAAGGTATAGCATGCTTATTTAGGTTTACAGTGGATAATACAACATACATATTTGTATGGGCTGCAATTATATTTATATATCTAATAGAACATTCAGGTTATATAGTCAGGAAAGCCTTTTAGACATAATCAAACATTTTATTGGGACTAGGCTGCTGGTCTTGGAAGCTAGAAATTGTAATCTCAGGGCACACAAGCCATTTGGCACGGTATAGTCCAGAGCAGAAGTGCTTTACATTTCATTCTAATGTCTCAAAAGATTGTGAGCATTTATGGATAGACATTGAAGATGAACGAGGGTAGAATGATGAATGGAACACCACCTATGAATATAGGAGGGGATTTTCAAAAGACTGTGAAAAGCTTCCAAAATATTTTAATCCATTTTTCCTGGAACTTTTTAAAGCTCTTAAGTGTATAGATTTGACCAAGGGTATCACTATATATGTATTAATATGTAACACAAATATACCCCCCATATATAATAGTGCACACAGATACCAAAGGTATAGAAACTCCTTTACTGTAACAAAGAATTTTGAAGGGGGCTGAACCCCGGTGGCATAGTGGTTGTACACGGGTTTGCGGCCCACTGGGATGGAGGTTCGATTCCAGCTCCACAGAGCAAAGGCTGGGCCTCCTACTCCCACCACCTGAGGGCAGTGATGCCCCCCAAAAAAACAAAAAAAAAGAATTTTGAAGGCATGAGTCACTGGGCCTAACACTTTGGGATCATAGTCTTGGCAGACACCAATTGGGGTCTTTTTTTTTTAATCATTTTTTTGGAAGGGCTCATACAGCCCTTATCAGAATCCATACATGCATCCATTGTGTCAAGCATATTTATACATTTGTTGCCTTCATTATTTTCTTCTTGCTTGAATCCTCAGTATCAGCTCCTCAATTTTCCCTCCCTCCACCTCTCCACCTTTCTAAACTCCTGATAATTTAAAAGAATTTTTTTCATGTCTTATACGAGGGGTGTTCACACTTTTTCAGCATGTAACCTACTTATAAAATGATCAAGTAAAAATGATCTACCAACTACAAAAATGCAAAACATATATTTATTTTACTTATTTATTACATTTATTCATAAATGCATTCAGAATTCTTTATGTGTACAATGTATGTTTATGTGCCTTGCATAACTGCATGAGACTATATTGCACAGCATAAAACAAGTAACTAGGTACATTTTTCGTCATTACCTGAATTTGCTTTCATGACTTGCTCTGAAGGGAATGAGCCAGAGATGCTTAGTCCAGACATTAGCTGATAACAGCCAGCCTCAAGCACACTTTCAAATGATCATCAGTCATGGGACCACACTTGGATTTAATGACCTTTGTGGGGGGAAAGGCTGACTCACATAAATAAGCAAAGCCTAATAATGCAGTCAAGGAGGTAGCACATTTTCTCATGTTTGGGACTTTCCCTGTGCCATTAAGTTCCAGAATAGTTCATGTGCTCTGGGCTTCAGCTGAATGTCAGCTTGTAGTGTCAAAATCTCTCATTCTGTATGAAAGGGATACATTTTTGTCTTCCTATTTGGTCCAGCTCTCTCATTCATTTTACTACCCTTTCTTATGTGTAAGAGGAAAAAAACAAAGTCTAAAAATTGGCGATAACTTGGTTTGTCAGTTTTGCTGCACTTAACGCAGTTGTTTGTACATGCATTTGACACCTAAGATTGCATCTGATTGGCTGTGCTGTACAGGAACTAAGTGACTGGTTTGATGAGAGACTTATGCCATGTGAGCTGCCCACACTTCATTTACTATGGACTAGTAGATCGTGATCTAGGTATTAGGCACCCTATCATACACAGATCGATGTCTCCCTTCATCCAATTTTCTGTTGTCCTTCCCCCTAGGAGTGAGATATATGAAGATCATTGAGATCACTTCCATCTTTCTCCCTCCACTCCCCGCCCCCAGCCTCCCCTGACCTTCCTGGTATCAATACTCTCATTATTGGCCCTGAGGGATTTATAGCATCTGTCCCAGGATCCCCTGTGTTTCTAGTTCTTATCAGTATCAGTGTACGTGCTCTGGTCTAGCCAGATTTGTAAGGTAGACTTGTGGTCATGATAGTGGCGGAGGAGGTGTGTGTGTTGGGGGGTGGGTATTAAAGACTAGAGGAAATTTGTATGTCTCTTTTTTATATATAAATCATTTTATTGGGGGCTCATACAACTCTTATGAGTTATCACAACCAATACCTACATCAATTGCATGGAGACCACATTTGCACACTTGTTGCCATCATCATTCTGGAAACATCCTCCTTCTACTTAGGCTCCTGGTACCAGCTCCCCATATTTCCCTTCCCTTCCCACTCCCCCCTCTCCCATGAACCCTTAACAATTTACAAATTGTCATTATTTTGTCATTGCTCACTATTTGATGTGTCCCTTCACCACTTCCCCATTATCTGCACCCCAGAGAGGAGGTTATATGTAGATCCCTACAAAAGATTCCCCCTTTCTTCTCCACTTTCCCTGGCATCACCATTCTCACCCCAGTTCCTGAATGGATCATCTGTCAAGAATTATCCCTGTTTCCAGTTCCAATGTACATCCCCTGGTCTAACAAGATTTGTATGGTAGAACCAGGATTATGATAGTGGATGAGAGGAAGCATTTAAGAACTAGAGGAAATTTTCATATTTTATTTTTGCTACACTGTACCTTGACTGACACATCTCCTCCTTACAACTCCTCTGTAAGGGGCTGTCACTTTACCTATTGATGGGTTTTGGATCCCCAATCTGTACTCCCTTTCATTTATCATAATTTTTAGTTCTTTGATACTGCACCCTAACTGACTTGTCTCTTCCTTGTGATCCTTTTGTAAGGGGATGTCCAGTATATAGATGGGTTTTGAATCTACACTCTGCCCTTCCCCTCATTCCCATTGATGTGATGATTTTTTGTTCTGAGTCTTTAAGGCCTGATACCTAATCCCATCAATACTTCATGATCACACAGTTCGGTGTACTTTTTCCACATGACTTTGTTGCTTCTCAACTATCTGGTTGTTTATTTATCTCTAGGTCTTCAGGATCCCAGACATTGTATCTTGTAATAGTCAGGCACCAGTTTTCTTCACCACATTTGCTTATGCACCATTTTATCTTCAGAGATCATGTTCGGAAGGTGAGCATCACAGAATGACAGGCTGTTAGAATAGAGTGTTCTTACATTGATAGCGTACTTGAGTAGAGGTCCAGTGTCCATCTGCTACCCTAACACTTAATATATATGGCAAATATATGTACATACATCTTTTTTCTTATCATTATGTATAAATAATGACTGGAGTCTTAAAAGCTTGTGAAGCCATCTAATGAGTTTGTGAATGTAAAATACTTTCCCGAAACAGTTAAGATGATAAGATTAAAACAGCATGATTTGAAATCATTAGTAAAGGAGAGGATAGAGGGGTACTCACTAGAGCCAAGCCAAATGCAGAAGCAAGGAAAGTTGTGATGGCTGGCCATTTATGAGGCTAACCCAGCGGTTTGCCTAGTGGATCTCTATGCATGTGTATGGAAACAAAATCAAGCAATCATGAAACTACGCCACACTTGGTTGATTTATCACAGATTATCTTAGAGGCAGTATTTCCTCCTCCAAAGTCTTCTGAAAAGTTGATCAATTATCAGGGAACACACACAGCTCAGTAGGCTCCAGAATGCAGACTTTACTAAAGGGGCTAGTAACACAGGCTGCATTTCTCTTCACTCTGCTCAGAGCAATAAAGTTCACTGAAATGCTCACCAAGTGCTCTTCATCCCTTGGCTCCACAGTATTTATTAAGAGGTCCCATAATCATGTTATAGCTAAGGTTGTATGTCAACTTGCATGGGTCATGATTCTTAGTGGTTTGGCAGGGACAGGATGGTAGCTCCATGATGAAATATAATATCATGCAATAACTTTCATGATGAAACCTGCTATGAATAACCAATCAATTATAGGGGAGTGTCCTCATGATCTGTTTCAAATAGATGTGACATTTTGGATCAATCTGAAACTTAGTTTGTCATCTGACCTCTAGTTCTTTGGAGAAGAGCCAGTGCTGACAAAGCCTGGAAGTCACTAACAGAAAGACTTTGCATCCTGTTATTAGTCAGCAGCCTGCCCTTTTACCTGCTAGTCTTGATTTGGACAGCCCCTGCATCAACATGAGTCAGAAAAAGGAGCCAACCTCATGAATTTGCAGCTCCATGAGCCAGTTCTGAGAAATAATTGTTTTTGATATCTATAAGGAGGCTTCAAAAAGTTTGTGGGGAAATTCCATTCTCTACACATTTTATCTATTCCATGAATATTTGAAGCCTTTCAAATAAAATTTTGCTAATTTTGCTTCTCTACCAAGCCTAGTCTGAGCTAAGTCGCATGGTTATTTTTAAAGTGTTCAGGTATTTGATAACATTCATTTTCTTTCTCACATCATTGAACTGGTGTGTCATTTCATTCTTTTAGAAAGAATATTGATTTTTAAATAGTTTAAAAATAAAACTATTTTGAAGAGTGCCATTAAAAGATAACCAACACATGGCTTAGTAAATGCTTCAAAAATTAGATCATTTAAATTATGTTAACACTAAATTTGGATGAAAATATGCAAATGTTATACAATGTAACTGTGTAACATGAATAGAACTTAGTCTTCCCAACGTAGCCAATGGGTTCAAGTTGGGCCACTCACAGTGCTTCCCTCAGAAAACTAGCTTGGAATAACTTGAAAAAACAGGATCAAATCTTGTTCTTTAAGTGGCTAGACTGTAAGTTTATCGATGGCATGTTTCCCACCATATTGCACTAATGTGTTTTTAATCCATTCCTAAAATACACTTTTCATTCTGCAACTATTCAGGTTTCCTAGCAGTTCCATTTTCCCCTACAATTTATGTTTTTGCTAAACAGATACATAGAAATACATAAACTCAGCAGAAAATTGCTTCTGAGCAAAGAATTGCTATCATTTAGACCACTGCTGATTAGAAAGTAAGATTCACGGTGTATTTTCCAAAACAGCATCTGAAATGCTTCTACTTTCACAAGTATTGTAATTTCTGAGTGTTCATATGTTTAACATGATTAAGTCTTTGTAGAGTGTTCATTTTCAGGGAGTTCATTCTCATTAATGGTGAATATCAAAGGCATTATTGTAAAAATCAGTCTCTATAGAGAAAGTGAGGATAAGTGTGCTTAGGACTTAAACCCTGGAAATTATTTCCATTTCATAAAAAGTACTCTGGTTAAAATAGATATTCTCCATGTAGAGACTGTAACTTTGAAATTCTAACAGCTTATTGATATTTCTAAAATGAACAAGGACAATACAAAAGAACACTAATAGCTGTGATTAGTTGACCTTTCCAGTGGGAAGTGGCCGTAAAATAAACCTTGGGCTGCCATGCCAAACTAACTTACAGCTACAGCCCGGTGTAGCTGACATTTAACTTGACAATGCATTGAATTGAGTTCACATTAGTCAAAGGCACCTGTGGATCCACATTGCTTCCTGGCATTCTAACTAATTTCTACCATTCCCTTTTCTCATCTTCCATAGAACTAGACTATGAATAAGTAATTCTATGCAGGAATGAGCAAACATTACTTTTTAAAACCTATATTATCTAACTTTCAAAAACCTGAAAATAATTTGGGATCAAATGAAATCTCAATTCTCAAACAGTTTCTGTCCTAATTTTTTAATTTTATAAACCACCCAAGAATTCATTTTAGTCAACAGAGGGGAGAAATATTTGTTTTGTCTTAACTCTTACTCCGTATATTTATAGGGTCTAATATCCTTTGCAGTGGCTACATCGAACTCACAGGCAATTAGAAAAATAATTCACTGCTCAATTGACATCAACTGATACTGATCCTACAGAACAAGGTTGAATGGCCCCTGTTAGTTTCTGAAACTGTAAAGGCTTTATTAAAGAAGTTAGCAAGTTCTAATGCAAGTCATAAATGCTCAGGGTACAGCAAAACTGTTCACCAGTCTGTGCTACAAAGTTCTTTCAGGACTTCTAATTGATATACCACTCTGCTATAAGTTTCCCTCAATCTGAAAAGCACTCAATTAACCCAGCTATCTGGAAATAAGAGCCCCAGAAGCACGCCACATCAGTATGCCTTAGCCCAAAGGCACTCAGCTCCATTTTTGTGGATCAGCAAGGTCAGTTACATTAATTAAGTGTCCAGAAGCACCCCACTGCACAAGTGAGTCTCTGAGCCTAAAGCAGCCAGGTTTACTTGGGGAGTCTACAACTCTTCCATTCTCTGGCTCCCGGTTCTGCTGCTGCTGTTCCTCCAAGGTCATAGATATCTTCAGATTGAAGAGGCTTACTGCACAGTCATCTTGGGCCTACAGTATGAGAGCCACACCCCACTCTAACTGATAGTAAAATTTCCCACTCTTCTGCTTCTCGGGGTCTCATTATAAGCACAACAAGATGGCATTTCAGGAATCCTGTTCCCAATTACTTACAGGCAAATCTTATTGGTACCTTTTCTATTTTCTTACCAGAGCCATGCAAGGAAAGGTCATTTAGTAGAAGTTAAAGATTTGGGCTGAAGCATCACATTAAAAGCTCACTGCCCTTAAGATATTATATTGGAATTTTGAACAGTCAAACATCCCATTTCTCAGCATATCCTCCACTGCTATCCTGCACCTACATTTATTAAGAGACTTTGCATACTATATTTCCCACTTTAAATATGTTTCACTCTAATGAAAAAGAATAATCCAATTCCTTCTAATCAAACCCAACCCATAATGGATCCCATTGGACACAGTACCAGTCCTTAGAGAACCCAATGCTATAAATCTTACAGAAACAAACTGCCACATCTTTTTTTCCTACACAGACTCTAGTGTACTTGAATCACTAACCTTTGGGTAAGCCACTTCACCCCCAGGCCCCCAAGCATTCATGAACCACCACTCACTGCCATGGCTTCAAAAATAAATCAAAACCTTGTTTTGAAGCTGTGCATAAAGGTTGGAGTGGATGCTTCCTCTGAAGTAAGAAGCTAAGTCTTATTTCATTGTCTGCTGTTATTCTGGAAACTCTTCTGAAACCTATTTATTTTGAGTGACCCTGCTGACATTTCACATGCCGGTGACATGGCTTTCAGCAGCAGAACAACACATAAGCCACATAAGAACAACATAAGCCACATAAGAACAACACACAACAAAATGATAGACAAATGAATGGTATAGAAAGCATCAAGAGAAAATGGAAAAAGTACACAGAATCACTTTACTAAAAATAACTATTTGGGCTGAGCCCCACTGGCATAAGTGGTTGAGTGAGAGACTGCAGCCCACGGGCATGGTGGTTCAAATCCAGCTGCGGCTCTCAGGAGCAGCACTGGGTAGCGCCCATGACCACCAGAGGACAGTGATGCCCCCCAAAAATAAATAAATAGCTAGTCAATGTTCCATCCTTTAGGAGGTAGCATATAAGCAAGACCCAATGGTGCCAAAGAAAGAAGTTCTAATTACAATGAAAACACTAACCAAAAATGAGGCTTCAGGAATTGATAGAGCACCAATTGAAATGCTTCAGCAAGCTAAAGCAGCACTAGAAGCACTCACTGGTCTATGTCAGGAAATTTGGAATACAGCTACTTGACCAGATAGGAAGAGATCCATATTTGTACCCATTCTAAAGAAAAGTGACCTAATAGAATGCTTAAACTATAGAAATCATCCTTGATATCATATGCATGTAAAATATTGCTGTAGATCATTCAACAAGAGTTTCAGCAATATATTGACAGTACAGAACAATGAGCTGCCAGAAGTTCAGGGCAGATTCAGAAGAGGACATGGAACAAGGGATTATTGATGTCAGATGGATCTTGACTGAAAGCAGTGAATATGCAAAAGCTGTTTACTTGTATTTTGTTGACTACGCAATGATATTTGACTGTGGGAAGCATAATAAACTTTGGATGATTATGAGAAAAATGGAAAATCCAGAACATTTTGTTGTTCCTATGTGAGACTTGTATATGGATCAGTAGTCAGTTGCGTGATCAGAATAAAGGAATAATATATATTTTAAAATCAGGAAAGACGTGCATTATATTTGCTTTCTTTCACCATACTTATTCAATGTGTGATGCTAGGCAAATGATCAGAGATGCTGGCTTATGTGGAGAGGAATATGGCATCAGGATTGGAGTATGGGCTTATTCACCTGAGAAATGCAGATGACACAATCTTGCCTGCTAGAATTAAGGAAGACTTGAAACACTGATGAAGATCAAGGATTACAGCCTTCAGTATGGATTATGTCTCAATGTAAAGAAGACTCACATTCTCCCAACCAGACCACTTGGTGACATCATGATAAATAAAAAACAGGTTGAAGATGTCGAGAATTTTGTCTTGCTTGGATTGACAATCAATGCTCATGAAAACAACAGTCAAGAGATGAAAGTACACATTGCATTAGGTAATTCTGCTGCACAAAACCTTAAGAGTAATGAAAGGAAGGCTGCTACTTTGAGACTAAGGTGTGCCTGACCCAAGTCATGCTATTCTCTACTGCAACATATGCATGTGAAAGTTGAACACTGAATAAGGAAAACTGTAGTTGAATTGATGTATTTGCATTGTGGCATTGGGGAAGAATATTGAACGGATTGAAAAAGGATAAACTGATCTGTCTTACAATAAATATGCCTGGAGTGCTCCTTTGAGGTAAGGATGACTTGAGTTAGGCTTACATATTTTGGACCTATTGTCAAAAGAAACGAGCTTCTGAAGAAAGGCATCATTCCTGGTAAGGTGGAAGCGCAGTGAGAAGGTGGAAGGCCCCCACAGAGATGAAGTGACACAGTGGCAGCACCAATGAGTTCAGACACAGGAACAACGGTGCGAGTGGCCTGGGACTGTGCAGTGTTTTCTTCTGCTGTGTACAGGGTGGCGGTAGGTCTTGCTGATAGCAGGCACCTAACAACCATCAGCCAACCAGAGAACTAAGTACCTAACAGTCAGAGAACTGCCATAGCGTTTCCTAGGCTGCAAGCTTTTATAAAAAGCCCGATCCCTTGTTTTTCTCTCTCAGGGTACCTAGTAGTTTCAAACTACTGACTTTTGATTGAGCAACCTAATACTGAACTTGCTACAGCACAAATAGCTCCAATATGTTTTAATTTCTTTTTTCCTAAACCCATAGTTACAATCTACTGTACTAATTTGACCTATTCTAATAATTTTGTCAATTACCACTTTACAGTGCTTTCTACATCCTTTGGTGATAGTTTCGTCTTCCCCAAACAGATTGATTACTGTGGATTTATGGCTTCATGACATAATGAATTGTATTTTATAAAATGAAGGAAATTTATCAATGAAAGCAAGCATATAACAAATGATGCTATTAACATCTGACAAAATCATTACCTGCCTTGTGAAGGAGACTACATTTAAAAGAGTTGAAAATAGGTTCTTACCATTTGGGAACGTTAATTTTTTTAATATCTTAGGAAACAGCTACAAAAACTAGATTTCAAAGTAGATTAAAGAATTACAAGGGCAGATATGCAAGACTAGGGGAAGTTCTAGTAGACTCAGAAAATATTAAAGTTCACATATGAGGTGAGACTGCACTCTAAACTTTCGGAAGGGGGGGTGGGGAGGCAAACAAATATAGAATCAACTCATTCTTAAAAAATATTTCACGACTAAATGGAAAGACAATTAACACTGTATTGTGTACATTTTTGAAAAGCATAAATTAAGTCTAACAGATTAGACTTTTTCTAAAGCAAAGTTACTACTGTCATTTGTAAGAGTGTGTGACTTGATAGTAGTATGCTTTTCAAGGTAACTGATTCTATTGCTCCCGAATTAGTTTTTATATACATGTTCCTGGCATGCTGATCAAAAGAGTTCTAGGGTACTGTGTCTGCTTAAAAATCTTACAACAGTACGGCTGAGCCCTGGTGGTGTAGTGGTTGTGCGCGGGACTGTGGTCCACTGCAGGATGGAGGTTCAATTCCAGCAGTGGGGCTGGCTCTCCTACTCCCATCACCAAGAACAGTGATGCCATATGTATATATATGTATATATATATATTTATATAAACAACAGTTTCCCACACCATTCTTTGTGCATAAAATCAAAATTGTCTTTCTTCGGTAAATGTATTTCAAGGACAGCTTATACATGTCCTAGAGCAATTTCATTTATTGGAAGTGATACTAGCATCAAAACAAGGTAAATGTATATATTTTAAAATCAAGAGTCTTATTCACTTACTCAATTTGCTGAACAAATATTTGCTTAATACACACAATGTATTAAGTATCATAAAATTAAATGCACATATCAGCCAGGGTTCTTGTTTGCAACCAACAGAGACCAATTCAAACTGAGTTCAAGAGAAAAGAAATGTTTGCTACCTTAAAGAGAAGGTCACAGATTTTTCTGGTAGTACTGAAAAAATTCGTTCAGAAACAGAGAGAAGTCACTCACGAAAGGGTCATTCACCTAGTGCAATCCGAGCCCCATAAGCAGTGGTGGGACTCGGGCAATTCACACATGTTTGGCAGAATCAATACTTAATCTTTTTGTTGAGTTCAGTGAAACAATTGTTAAAATGCACTTGTAGGCTGGGTTCTTTCTAAAGTGGGTGGCTGGGCAGCTGCCCAATGGAGAAATCACAAATTTACATTTCTTACACTTACTTAACACTCATCTACACAACAGTGTATTATTCAAAACACACATAGTAATGTTCATTACATCCACAAGTATAAAAAACTCAGATGGAATTTTGCTTGTGATATTTATTTGCTCATTTCACCAAACTTGTTATCCTTTTAATCAAGTACTACATTTTCAGTCCCTTGCATTTGCTATTTCACTAAAGAGAAAAAGGGCCAAACTACCAGAGGCTGGCAGGCAGTCATTTATTTAAGCTTTCACTTTATGTGATGCCCCAAATTCCCATGAGATGCTATGAGTGAATTATGAAGGTCCTGAAAGTATTCAAAGAGATAAAAATAGTGTCAGAGCAACTTCAGAAACAGAAAGGGGCTTTTCAAAGTTGAACATAATATGTCCAGAGAAGAGAAGATTTCAAATAATTTGTAATATATCAAACAAAAGAAATATTGTCTTAGCAGCCTACCTCTAAAGGAATGAGATCGTACTCCTACAGTGAAAATATGGTGAAGGATAAATCACACCACTGCTGAGACCCAGATAAAATGAAAAACATTGCAAGTGAGGATGCCAATCAAGAAACAAAATGGAAATATCTTAAATACTGGTAAAAGTTCCATTGTTTTGTGTAAGGTATTATTTAATAATTTTTCATTAACAGTTTAAAACTCATAATATAATCTAGCTTTGTGTATATGTTTTATTGTTCTTATTTTAGTATCAACTGCGTGAAACTATAAGCTAGCTTTTGTAACTCATATTTTTATACTTAGGACAGTCAACTGGTTAAATTATTGAATTCTGCCACTGTCCATAACCGTCATGGTTGAACATGAGAATTTGTGTCAACAGCAGAGTAAATGCTGCATCGTGATTGTCCTCTCAGAAAACTGGGTGATGATGCCTTGTGGAGACCATGAGTATTTTAATGTGACCAATCTAGCCATAGTCTCTGAAACTCCTACCAAATGACTTTTTCCAGCTGTTGTTAAACGGTGTATGTAGACACTAATATCATTTAGAGTGAGTACTGGTTAACAAGATTCATGATGGTAGTCATCCTGCTGTCCATAAATGAGCCACCTAAGGTGCAGGAGAAGGAATCTCACTATCAGCACAATCCAGGAGCAATGCATGTTCTCTGGTCCCTAAAATTCCTTTGAGCCTCCTCGATCCTGGAAGACAGCTTTGAATTTAGAAGAGCATCCAAGGAGCAGTAGAACCAGGAGTCTGAGAAAGACACAGAATAGCACAGACCCCAATCCAGAGAACAAATAAAGCGGGATGTTTTGGGGCAGAAGGCTGCTTGTAGAGTGAGGTGCCCTGCAAGCTGGGTGGCTTCCAATTGAGGCTTTCTGGAGTAGGTGCCTCTGGGAATGTAATTCCAGGAGCTAGGTACATTGATCCTTGGAGCTGGAACTGAGTGTCTTTGAGTTGAAGCTTAACCACAGAGCATTATACACTTGGAATATTTATTAGCAGCCCTGAAATTAACCAAACTCTACCCTGACCACTTCCACTGGAACCATAACCTTTTGTATTAACTTCACAAGAAACCCTATACTCTTGAGTTCTGTGGAGTCTTGCAATCAATCCATCACTTGATAGTATCTAAGGTGTAAGTATTGCTCCTGGCCATCTTCTGTTTAACTGGCTGTCTGTCTTTGGTTAGGGAAAATTAGATCAAATCAATGCTCATTACAGGGAGCAAAGGACTGCTTTTTTGCTTGCAGGTCTATAACTTAAAAAATCATTTTTCTATGAAATAGATGAAGATTGAAAGAGCAGCAAAGTTTTCCATTCACCATTTCTTGCACATGTTTTATCTGTTATTAGCCATCCTCACGTGACATCAATTTTCCCACTTCCTACCTGTGTATTATTATTACCATTCCTTCTTTGTTCTTCATGTTGACTAGGGAAATGATGACCTTTTCATTTCAAATAGTTCATTGCTTGAAGGTATGTGAACTTCAGCTGTTCACCTTAGAATCATCCCTATTGTTGGGCTGAACGTCGAGCCATGGAAATGAGTTCATTTACAGATATAAGGGTAAGAGGAGTAGGATGCAGCAATGGGACAGGTTAAGGCTGGTCTTTTTATTTTATTATATTTTGTTCCATATTTTTCTCCCACCCTACCCAGGTACTGCTCTTTCAGAGCAATTGGGCGTGGTAGCTGGGCATCATCTAGTTCCTTTGGTGTCAGAATCATGGAGACTGATGTTCTCACAGTCAGACTTATATCACTCTTTCTTCAGGACAGGAGGAGACCAATTGTTGTACCTTACTTAACTCAAAAAACAGCATCAGTTTTACTCACTGAACTAAGATTTAGAACATTGTCTCTGTGGACTATACTATGCCACTTGAACTTGTTGATATCTTTGGATACTGTGACCTGAGCCCTCAGGCTCAGAACACACTCTCTAATACTATGATACTCCAAACCAAAAGTGTACATTAAAACCTGTAATTTCAAGACACAGAAACTTAATCTGTTTCTACCCAGCTTCTAGCACTTTACTTTTGGAGACTTCTCCACGTGGATCCGACCATACTCACTGACTCACATGTTACAGTCATGCTCCCTTACTGACATGTCAGTTGTTTTCAGAGTAAGATAAACATGGGTACAATATTCAAAAATTATAAGTGCTATCAGGTGCTAATAAAAGAAAAGTGGTGCTTGGAATGAAATACCCATGCAGTAGAGAAACTTGCCATTCTAGTACATTTTCAGAGGGAAGTGGCATTAAAAGCAGACATTAAAGAAGGGAAAAATCTTTCCGTAGTGAATGGATTGTCATAATGAAGTTCTTTTAGGCTTTTATGTTTGTTGTTATAAAATCAACTCTGACTCCTAGAAACCATATGTAAAACAGAATTATACCATGCCCATCCTGTGACATCTTCAGAATTAGCATTAGGTACAAGTAGACTGTTGTGGCTACTGTGTACTTTGAATGCTTGTCAAGGTTAGGGACCATAGGCTTTTGATACTTGATAGGGCCTGCATTGGCTAATTTGGGGGAAAGATTTGTTTACCTTTCTTCCTACTTTGTCTTAGTCTGGCATCTCTGCTGAAACCTACCTATCATGAATAACTCTGATACCATTTGAAATGTCAATAGCACAAATACCAGTTTTATGGAGACATGCAATCCACTTTATGGCAAACTGACAGATGAGTGGTGCGTTAGGATTTTTATTTTGGAACATCTTCCAAGATTCTATCAATAAATTGCTTCAAAACTTTCATTGCTTTTTAAGATTTTAAAAATTGTTTTTAGCTATTTGAAAGATTTTCTTTGATGTGTCTTTTTCTTCTGCCCTGGAGGTACTAAAGTGAGATCTGGAAGATAGAATACTAGGAATTACTCACCAGCTACCATTTTCAACCAGAAGTCTTAGAATGAAGATGGGTTTTGGGGCTTTGAACCAGATTTTCCCACTGTCATTTCTCTCTGTTCTTTCTTAAGGAAAAATAAATAAGTTATTGTTGGTGGTTGTAGGTGCTGTTGAGTTGGTCTGACTCATAGTGACCCAATAGAAAGCAGAACGAAACACTGTCTGGTCTTGTGCCACATCCTCAGTTGTTCTCATAGTTAAACCTATTGTTACAGTCACTGTGTCAATCCATCTCATCTAAGGCTTTCCTCTTTTTTACTTTACAAAGCATAATGTTATTTTCCAGGGACTAATTTTTCCCGATAAAGTGTGCAGAACCATAATTCAAATGCATTAATCCTCCTTTGGATTTCTTTATTCAATGTCCAATTTTCACATGCAATTGAAACTATTGAAAATATCACGGCTTGGGTTAGGCATACCTTAGTCTTGGGAGTAGCTTTGTTAGGCTACGTAGTCTAAAGAAAGAAATCCAGTGATACACACCTATGTATGAAAAAGACCTTTACATCAAGAGATAATTACATGTCAAGGAGGCAGCCAAGTCCATAAATATGATGCTGGTCCATCAGTACCTCCTCAGACTCATGTATCTCTGGTCAATGATGCAGAAAAGTGAAACAAAGTTATGTAAATTTGTGGGTTCAAGGTCAGTGGAAACATGGTAGGGCACTGAGAGATCTTGGGGACCAGAAGCCCACGTGGAGCCACCCCTGAACAGGGGCTCAGCAGACAGGAAGACAGGGTAAGAGAGGGAGAGGAAAATTCCCAGTTTCCCTAATTATGAGAAGGCCATGCCCCCAAAAAAGCATCATCCAACAGTGACCTGATTGACAGGCTAAACTTCACCCCTACACTTCCATAAAAATTCAGGTTGACATAAAATACCTACCTACCACAATAATATTCTTACTTTCCTTTAAAGAAAAACAAGGAAGAATCAGTGCATTTGAATTTTATTGCTAGTGAAGAATATTCAAAATACTATAGGCTGCCTAATAAAAATAAATCCATCTAGAATATAAATATAGACAGATTGTACCTTAAAAGCAAGAGTGGCAAGACGTCATCTCAAATGCTTTGGGCATCTCATTGTTATGAGAAGCTAGCCCCTGGAGATGGACCTCATGCTTAGTAAATAAGAGGAAGATCCTTTACAAGATGAATTGATACAGTGACTGCAACAATGGGCTCAAACATAAGCAAAATTATGAGGTAGTTCAGAACCAGGCAGTCTTCAATCCTATAGATAAAGGTGGCTGGTGTACAGGCCATCAATTGCTCATATGCAAGTTTAGTTTAAAGCTAAAAACCATTCAAACAACTCCACGAGAGTCAAAACATGACTTTGACTCTATACTGCCTGAATTTCAAGAACGCATTCGATGGATTGAACACTAATGACAGATCTTATGAGTTAAGAGAAACCATAAGGAGCATCGTATGTGAAGAAAGCAAAATAAGCAACAACAAAAAGCGATACCATTGAGTTGATGCTAACTCATAGAGACGCCATGTAGGACAGGGTAGAGCAGACCCTACAAGGTTGTAAGACTTTACAGGAGTAGAAATCCCTGGGTTTTCCTGAGGAGTGCCCGGTGGTTTTGAGTTGCTGCCCTCATGCTTAGCAGCCCAACATGTCACCACTACAATATGGGGGTTTCTGAAGAAACCAAAAGGTCATTAAAATGTCAGGAAAGAAAGAAAACATCAAAGTCGATGTCAGAAAAGACTCCGAAGTTTGCTCTTAAATGTAGAATAGCTAAAGCAAATGGAAGGAAGGATGAAGTCAAAGAGCTGAATAGAAATTACCAAAGGGCAGCTTAAGAAGACAAAGTTCAATACTTATTACATTGTGTTGTTTTGTGATGTGATGTAATGTTATAATATGTGCAAAGCCCAAGCATTAGAAAATCATAAATAAAGATTGTATGGATTATGATAAGAGATGTAAGAGTCCCCAAAAAGTATATATATATATATATAGGTGGTGTAGTGGTTGTGCGCGGGACTGCAGCCCACAGGGTTGGTGGTTCAAATCCAGTGGCAGCTCTCCAAGAGTAAGGCTAGGCTTCCTACTCCCACCTGGGCAGTGATGCAAAAAAAAAAGTATACACATATATATATATATATATATATGGAAAGAAATACATCCTCCCCCCCCCAAAAAAAAAGAATATGCTCTCTATATTTAACTGAAATAATTAAAGGACAATTTCAAGCCTGGAATTGATGTACTGAAAGTTTCTATAGATAAAATATTGATTGATACAGGAAGCATCAAAAGAAGGTGGAAAGAATAGAGTCACTAGTCAACATTCCAGCATTTGAACCAATGGTCCTGAAGAAAGAAGTTCAAGCTGCACTTGCAGCATCAGCCAAAAATAAGACTCCAGGAATTGATGGAATTCCAATTGAAATATTTCAAAACAAGCTGATGAAGCACTGGGCACACTTACTTATCTATACCAGGAAATGAGAGGAGTTTGGAAAACAGCTGCAAGAGATTCAGCCTGGATTCAGAGAGGATATGAAACAAGGGATATCACTGCTAATGTCAGGCAGATCTTGGCTGAAAGTAGAAAATGCCAGAATAAATTGGTTTGTGTTTTATTGACTCTGCAAAGTCATT
This sequence comes from Nesogale talazaci, assembly GCA_004026705.1. Taxonomy (NCBI): domain Eukaryota; kingdom Metazoa; phylum Chordata; class Mammalia; order Afrosoricida; family Tenrecidae; genus Nesogale; species Nesogale talazaci. Next base: position 36,107 of record PVJH01004423.1, read on the forward strand.
TGACTATGTAGATCACAACAAACTGTGACTCATCTTGAGAAAAATGGAAATTCCAGAACACTTCATGGTGCTCAGGCAGAATTTATAAATAGATCAAAAGGCAATTGTATTAATAGAACAAGGGAATAAGGAAGGATTTGAAATCAGAAAAAGTGTGCATCTGGATTGAATTCCCTCACCATCCTTATTCAAGCTGTTATGCTGAGCAAGTAATCATGTGATGGAGAAGAATGCGGCATCCGCATTTGAAGAAGGGTATTGACAACCTGCAACATGTGGATGACACGGCCTTCTTTGCTGAGAGTAAGCAGAGCTTGTGCAAAAATCCAATGGATAGCGGCCAATGACCATGGATTATCATCAATTTCACAGGGTGCTGACTCCAATAGCCAGTCCTGTTCCAAGTGTGGTGCAGTTGCTTGAGTGTATTAATTCTTCTCCTGGTACTTGGTATATAACTTTGATATACCGAACGCCTTTTTCTCAATTTTGGTTTCAAAGAATGACAGAAGTTTGTCTTCAGCTGGTAAGGAGAACAAGATACTTTGACCATTTTCCCTGCGAATTACAAGGGGGTACCAAAAACAAAAGCTAGAGTTTGGGCTGGTGGAGTGAAGTTTTTGTAGCATGCATTTTTCCCACTCAGCAAGCACTGAGCAAGTGCACCTTGTAGCATTGCCTAGGAAGGTTTTCTGTGGTCACAGTGAACTTTTTCATAAAAATAGTTTTGCTTGAATCTCACTTTTTGTGATGGCTGTTTTAGGAGAATGGTGTGCAGCTGTGAAATTTGTTTCCTGCTGATAAAAATGCTAATCTTAAACACAGCTTACAACGTAAGTGCTCTGGGGGAAAAAACTCAAGTGTATGAGTGGTTTTCTAATTTCAGAACAGGTAAAGCTTCGTTCTGGATATCTGTTATCTTCCAGAATTGATGAAAATGTTGACTCATAGTGCATTTAAAGGTCATTTCAGCAAGTCAGACTTGATTTTATGAAAATCAAGATTTTCATAAAAGACCTGATTTGTAGCAGATGGGGGACTGGTTTTGACACCACAAGAATGCACCTGCTCACAGAGGCAGATCAGTGTGCCAATTTTTAGCAATAAACAACATGCCTCTCTTTCTCCACACACTTTACTCACTTGACTTCACTCTGTGTAACTTCTTTTTGTTTCCATGAATGAGGAGGACATGAAAGAACAATAATTTGATAGATATAGAAGACGTGGGGGAAACAGTGAGGGGGTTACTGTCAGCTATGCAAACAGAAGAGTTTGGAAAATGTTTCCAAGAATTGAATCATGATTTGACAAATGTATTAAGTGTGATGCAGTGTACCTTGAAAGTGATAAGGTTCCTTTGTAAAAAAAAATACATATATTTGAAAATTTTCCAGTTTTTGGTGGGATACCCCCTCATATGTCAACTCTCAGAATTATGCTATAATTTAGTCTGCAGTGAACTTGATTGCCTTACTCAAACATCAGTCCATTAAATTGATGATATTTCACAGATTTGGCCTAGTAAGGAATAATTATAAAGACTTTAGACTTATTTATAAAACATCTGCATCCAAGAGGTTGGAATATTAACCCAACAATAACCCAGGCTCCTTCCACCTCAGGGAAATTTCTATGACTCTACTAGTGTGGGACATGTCAAGATATTCCTACTAAAGTGACAGATAAATTATTGTATCTGGCCTTTCATACGACTAAAAGAAAGACAACACCTGTAACTTGGAGATACCATCTCTTTCATTTGGGTGTGCTACTCTGGCCTATGGCCTATATATCAAGTGATTCAAAGCTGCCATATTTGATTGAGTAGGGCTAAGAACAAGAGAAGTTTAAGGTTACCTTAACCAGAGAAGGTTAAGGTTGACATCCTAGCCCCTCTGCCAATTGAGCTGTACAGTTCAGCTGATCCAATGCGCGAGGTGCCAGTGGCACATAGAGATTTAATTTGGAGTCTTCAGCAGGCCTCTGTTGGTGAGTTGTCATGCAGACTTTTAGGATTTTGAAATCTTTCATCTTCTGAAGACAACTACTCCCCTTCTTCAAAATAGTGTCCAACCTGTTAGTGGGCCTCAATGGACACTGAACACCTCACCAAGGGTCACCAAGTCATCATGTGGCCTGAGCCACTCATCATATTCGTGATACTATCTGATCCACAGAGTTAAAATTTGGATGTGCACAGCAGTACTTCATCATTAAATGAATATGCTCCACACAAGGTCTTCCTAAAGCAGAATCTAAAAGTACAGGCAAACTGCATGAATACATATCCCAAATGCCTATGGTCTACACTCCTGTCATAGCACCATCTCTCTCCCATTCCATACCTATGACTTCCTAGGAGTTCCTTGACTGAAGAACAAAAAACTCATGTTTGGTTTTTTTATGGTTCTTCACAACATCCAGGTACCACTCAAAAGTGGACAGCAGCAGCACTACAATCCATTTGAGGACCTCTATGAAGGACAGTGTTGAAAAGACATCATCCCATTGAGGGGTACATTTGGTTGTTTGGTTGTCTCATAAAGAGAAATAGCCAAATGTGTGACTATATATTGATTCACAGGTTGTGGCTAATGGTCTGGCTGGATGGTCAAGGGACTTGAAAGTCATATAATTGTAAAATCAGTGAAAATGAAGTATGGGAAAGTGATATGTGGATATATCTCTTTGAATGGACCAAAAAGTGAATATATATGTGTCCCATGTGGATGATCACCAAAGGGTTGCTTCTGCAGAGGATTACTTTAATGATCAAGTGAGTAGGATGGCATGTTCTATGGAAACAAGTTAACCTCTTATTCTTGCCCAATGGGTATAAGAACAAAGTGGCCATGCTGGTAGGAATGGAAGATTTGTTTGGGCTTATCAACATAAAATTGCACCAACAAAGCTGACTTGGCTATTGCCACTGCTGAGTGTCCAATATTCCAGTAGCTGAAACTAGCACTGAGTCCTAGATATGGGACGATTCCTTGAAAGAATCAACCAGCAACCTGGTAGCATGTTGATTACATCAGACCACTGTCGTCATGGAAAGGACAATATTCTGTTCTTCCTGAAATAGACACTTGATCTGGATACAGAGTTGCTTTCCCTATATGAAACACTTTTGCCCAAACTGCCAATCATGGACATATAGGATGCCTCATCCATGTATATGATATCTTTCAAGTCAAGTGATTCACTTCATAGCAAATGAAGAGTGGTGATGGGTCCGTGTTTACAGAATGTACTGGTCTTACCATGTTCCCCATCATCCTGAAGCACCTGACTTGATAAAACAATGGAATGTATGTACAAAACACAATTATGAGGCTAAGTTCCTGGTAGCATCTTACAAAACTGAGGCAAAGCATATGCCCTACACCCAAGTCCAAGATATGGTGCTATTCTCTAATAGCCAGAATTCATGGGTCCAGGAAGAGGTAGGAATAAAGGTAGTTCCACTCACCATTTCTCCTAATGACCCACTCATCACATTTTTAATTTCTATTCTTGCAACCCTCTGCTCTTCAATTCTGGAGGTCTTAATTCCAGAGGGAAACATACTCCTGCCTGAGAACACAACATAGATTCAACTGAACAGGAAGATCAGACACAGCACGGACTCAACTGAACAGGAAGTTCAGTTGACAAAATGCCTCCTGGCCATTTTGGATATTTCATTCTTCTGAATCAATAGGTAAAGAAGAGTATTACTGTGTTGAATGGTGTGATTGATCCTGATTAACAAGGGCAAGTTCAATTAGTATTGCATAACAGAGGTAAATAAAAAAAAGTCAAATCTAGAATACTCCTTAAATTTTCTCTTCGTACTACTATATCTCATATTAAAGTCACTGGTAAAGTACAACACCCCAATTCTATAGCCCAGATTCTTCAGGAATGAAAGTCTGGATAACCCCACCAGGCAAAGTACAAGGACCAGCCAAGGTACTCATTGAGCACAAATGAAATAAGTATTAGTTAGTAAAAAAAAATGTAGTCCTACATACCAGCAACAGTCATGTGAAAAGTTGCAGACATGAGGACTGTAATCATCATAAGTAATTCCTAACTGTAAGTATGTGTGGGGGGTATTCCTGACAGGATCTGTGGATCCCCTGGCGTGGTCTTGAAACTGCGGGGTGGTAATCCACAACCTTACGTAGCTGGAAACCACACTTTCAAGTCTCCTAGAATATTGTAGTCTTGAGTCAGGTCGAAGCTGCTGGGTATCCCACATTTCCATGACTCCTGGAAAAACTCCAGTAGACGTAAATAAGACCCCAGGTCAGCTCATCTGACAACCGTCCGCTTTAACCTCTGAAACACAGGTTTTCAGACTGCTTCAAGCTTCCCCATAGTAACAAGCTAAGATCCTTTAATGTAATTGGGTGGTAAGATCCTGTAATACAATTAGACGAAACAGTCTTATAAGACAGTTAGACAGGCTGACACAGCCAGCTACACCTCCTTTACATAACTCAGCTGGAAAAACTTCATTTGCATAGCCCATAGTGTGGGCCAATCATTTTTCATGCTGCAATCCTATGACCTTATAAGGATGTTTTTGGAAATAAGGAAGTATGTGAAATAAATTATTTGATTGGTCAATGAAACATATATAAGACATGCAAAATTTGTAATAAAGTTAGCTCTGTGCAATCAAGCCTGCTCTCTGGAGTCTGTGTCCATGATTGGTTGACTCCATCACACTCACTTCCCTACATGCCGGACCTGTTCCCACAAGTATGTGCCAAATATCTTGTTTTGTTCATTCATAAAATATAAGTTAAACTTGGGGTCAGTGGATTTGGGGTTGTATGCATGTTAGTTGTATCAGGTTAGGTACTGTGGAATGAAGACAGAACCTTTTCACAATTATTGTGCTCCAAATATTAAGCAGACGATTTATCAGCATTTGTCATGGAAGTTAAGTTAGCTATTCTCCCTGAAATTCCCAGTTACTTAAGGTCTTTGTGTTGTCTAACTATGAGCTGACTCCCCTGCTGTTAGGATGATGGCTTGCTTCCCTCGAAGCCTGTGGGCAGGATTCAAGAGCCATTGCTAATAGCCCCTAGCCTGAAAAAAAAAATATTTATCTACTCCACAGATTAAGGTCTGGCCTTTTCACTCCCCCTTCACATAGTCAGGTAGACATTCCTAAGATCACTCCCCTTATCACCATATAGACCTTAAGACAGCCCTCTCTGTGACATTTGTCCTTGCCTGTAATTAGGGGTCTGGCTTGGCTACAGAGGGTATATAGGGATGGGACATAGGACAGGGGGGGTTCCAGCCTGTCATGCAAGCCTGCTTCGCTCCAGCCTGCCTCCCTTCATGCTACCACTCTCCTGTCTCTCTCTCCACATGGACCATCTAGTGGGGCGGAGGTGAGCATGTACCATGGAAGGATATATGTGTAACTACTATTGTTCTTTTCTCTCTCTCTCATGATCTCTATATTGTTGTTATAATAAATAATAATTATCACTACACAAATGCTTGTTGAACCCTTGCTGTGAGTATATCAGAGGACTGGCCACCCCCTGAAAGGTATACATATGACTTTATTATTGCCTTTGGTGATTATATATGGTTAAAAAGTTGTATACAAATATCAAGTTGAGCCTTCAACTCCCACCACCAGGGCAGTGATGCCTTAAAAAAAATTTTAAATTAAAAAAAAATAAAAACAAATATCAAGTTGACAAAGGGTAATATGTGAGAGCTAAAATCTATGTCAACTAGTCACTCCTGTGTATAGGTAGAGGGGAATCCAGACCTACCAATCAGGTTACAGTCTTGTGACACTTCCTTGGGCATGTGGTTTTTTTCATAAAAGAATAGCTGAGTTGAGTGAATTTCTCATTAGCCCTTCTCCTCCTGCTGGAGCTGGTTCCTATACCTGGTTTGTTAGTTTCCTGTTGTATCACTTGCCAATCCCAGGAGCTGTCAGCAGACTATGAATAGTGGATTCATTTGGTCACCTTTGGATTCAAGAGTGTTTGCATTCACCAACCTTTGCCCCTATACCACCCCGTTTTGACATCCTGCTTCCTGTTTGTCCTCTTCTACAGCTACACAAGTCAGAAGTCTGACTTGAACAATATTGGATTTACTGACTTCTACAATTGTGTAAGCTATTTAGTGATATAATCTCTGTCCCTATGCAAACACATATAAACATCACTGGTTCTGCTTCTTTGGAGAAATCAACCTAGCACACAGAGTTTGTCAAATTAGTTTTCAATAGATAGAAATATCATCACTGTAGTCTTAGGGATTAAACAGTAAGCATCTCCATGTCTCAATGTAGGAGTAAAGAATTATTCCAACAATGCTAGTTTTTATTTTTTATTTTATTTTTTTAACTTCCTTTCTTTTTTAAAAAATCATTTTATTGGGGGCTCATACATAGCTTTTCACAATACATAAACAGACACACTATGGCAGGCACCTTCACATGTCCACTGCCATCATTGTTCTCCAATCATCCGCCTTTTCCCTTGAGCCCCTATTATCGACTTTTTCATCGCTTCCCCCCTTCCCCTGCTCTCTATGCTAATTTTTAAACATGTCTACATTTCCTTCAAAATGAGAAATGTAGATTACATAAGTTATAATAACAGTTGACTAAAGTAAAATATAAATATATAATTCATCTGCCATTAGACAATTTTAAAGATCTGAAAACAAGGTTTGATATAAATTCATTGGGTATGAAAAAATATATATTGAAATGGGCTTCATAACCTTTTTTTTGTTTCATTTTCTGTGAATATTCATTCTGCTATAAAAACATATGCATTGAGTGACCATTCCCAATGCCTTATTTGGGATATTATATAACATATACTATATACTTCACATTTTTTCCCTATAAGAGTTTTTATTTTCTAGATGTATCTGGCTATGCATTTTCCAAAAAAAATTTGTGAGTCTGTATGGTTATCCCATGAAAAAATAGTTATACTATATAATAATTCTGTTTATCTATGTAGAGAAAAACAGACATTTAATCATAGTTGTGCTAGATCTTCCACCACCCGTGTCATTTGTCATGCTGCGGAGGCTTGTGTGTTCTTGTGATGCTAGAATCAAATGACGATACCATCGGTATTTGGAATAACAGCAGGGTCACATATGATGGACAAGCTCCACCAAACCCTTCACCCTGAGACAGACAAAAAAGAAGAAATTGGTATTCTTCTTCTGACAATTTGAACAGTGCAAACCTTCTAGACAACTGATGAACTTCAGAGATAAGCCCTCAAGGTGGAAGGCACTCAAAATAGGAGAGGAGAGGAGTGGACTCTTTAAAATAAAGTGGACCTTAATGATATGGATAGAATACGTTTTTCAGAACCTTTATTTGAAGATGTGGCATAACTCAAAATAAGAAGAAGCAGATGCATACAATAGTCATTGGAATGTGGACTGTATGGAGCTGGGAAATTGGAATTTATCAAAAATGAAATTAAAAACTTAAAGATCTATATTCTAGCATTCATGTGCTCAAATGGGCAGATCTGTCAGTGGTCTTTTATAACATCTAATCTGATAATTCAAATTTGTCTTCACAGGATATGATCTTCCAGTTTTCTGGCTTCCCAGTCCCAGACAGCCACATGAGTCGGGAAAAGTTTTCAGCTGTGTATTTGACATATGGACTTGAACCAAACTGGACATATAATGAATTCTACAATTCTGAGTCATTTTTCTTGATATAAACTTCTCTCTTTATAGACATATTAAAAGTATCCCTGGTTCTGTTTCTCTAAAGAACACAGCTCACTCAGTAATAATTAGAATAAGAAATGTAGAAACTAAAGAAAGATCAGCAATTGGAATATATACACATATGAAATAATTTTATATCAAGAAAGTGGCTCACACAGTTGTAGAAGCAGTTAAGAGCAACCATGTTCAATTCTGTGGCTCAGATATTACTTGAGGTTTTTCCTAATTTGCCTAGCTACTTTGGTGAATTGGGAAGGAGAAAGACAACAGGTTGGTGGAGGCAGAGAAGAACAAATCCAAGTTCATCAAATCAGGATGTGACTTTTTCTGATTGAAGAACCAGTTCTTAGGGGAAAACATTAGGCTTGATAAAGGATAAGTGAAAAATAGGAAGACCATCAACAAGCTGGATAGCTATATAGTGACCGCAGCAATGGGCATAATTGTGAGAATTGTCCAGAACCAGGTAGTGTTTCACTCATCTGTACATAAAGTCATTCTCTGTTGAAACTCACTGTACAACACCTAACAATAGCAATGTTAGATCTTCACAGCAAACCTGGACTTACTCTTCATAGTAGGTCAATAGCCAATTTTGTCAATTTTTTAAAAACTTAAAGCTATTTTGCTTTCCAATGAAGTAATACCACTTCATTATACTTATGATATAGCTTTGTCAAGACAGTCATAGGAAGGAAACGGTTTAACAATCAAATATTGGGGTGTTGTCACATACCATCAAATCTATTCTGATTCACAAGGACCTTACAGCAAAACAAAATATCACTGAGTCCTACACCACCTTGATCATTAAAACCCATGACTTCATATTTTACCCAGTTAGTCATAAAAGAAGGCCTGGTAAATATTGTAAACAGGATAGATAGTGAAATGATTTTTTTAAAGCATAACTACTGAAAATATCTCATTACCAATTTCACCTGAGTATATGTTTCTTTAGACTACTCTCCTTAGAAAACAAAATAAACATTTTACAAGCATGATTCATCAAAATTTTCTCTGACTTAGTTAATGGAGACTCTTCATTGTAATTTAATTCCTACAAGTTCATGCTCTTCCTTTGACTTCTTTGCTAATCAAACCAAGAGTTTTCTCTCTTGAAGCAGATGTCATTTCCAGCAATTCTTAGCTCACTGACTTTTTCTGTCATTTCTAGGCAGTCGAGCTTCTTTTCCCCATTGACTCCTATTATCAAGTTCATTTAATATCAACTCTATTAATGGAATTTCCCACTAATGTGAACGTTCCTTTTTTAGTCTCTAAATTATTTTATTTTATTAATTCAATGTAAATGTTAATTTAATATAATTTTACAAACTTTTCCTGTTTAATGTCAATTAATAAGTCACTGGTTTGCTACTCAAAACAGCACTTAATGTCAATTATTACAATCATCCTTTCATTTGAAAACTGAATTTTTTAAATGAACCTGATTTTAATATGAGTCTTCAAACTTTCTAGGTAATGAATTGAACCGACTATAAAAGACTATTCTTTGAACTTTTTTATTGTTAAAGAGTTGGAAATTAATGTTGGAGTTTTCTAACTGATCAAAACTCTATATCAAAAAATTAAATGATGCAAAAATTCTAGTAGTACCTTCTAGGGTTATTTAATGGCTGACCAAAGATTCATACTAATTCTTTTAGATAAATCATCTCTCCTTATTTCTACCTAATATTTTGATTATTTTTTTAGTTTCCTTTCTTGACTCGTACTTTAAAATTTTTTTAATGCTTATAAGATACTGGCCATCATACTTAACACAGTTTTATGAGAAAATTTAAAAACCAACAAACTCAGAACAAACAACTCTAACAAATGACAGTTTGGGGAACCTACAAGGTCCATTCAGACCTGTCCTATAGGTTTGCTATGGTCGAGAAGCACTCTCTACATTTAATCATGTGAGTTATTCATGGGCATGTTTATTTGTATCAAGTATAGGAACAAAATTTAATTCTTTCTCACAAGTAGATGAAATAATGGGAATAAATACCACACTTATATCATGGTAAACATATAAAGTTAAGATGAGCTAAAAATATAATAGTGAACCTTACCTAATTTTACCTCTTTTATTTGTTTATTTGTTTGTTTAAATTGGGGTTTCTCAAAACTATTAACAAATCTCATGTATCCTAATATTGCTCAAGAACAAAAGGAAGATGCTGTACAACTAGTAAAACAGTTTTGACAAATATGAGGATAGTCAAAATTATTGTTATCAACACCACAAGGTTAATATTATTCATATGTGCTTCAAATGACCAGAAAATATTCATCATGATAAACAAAGAATTGACATTGGCCATGGCAGCAAAAAAATTTTCAATTTAACCTTAAATAGTCCTTCTGAAAAATGATAGTTTAGTACAATAAACAACAAAAAAATTTCAAGAGTTATGGATCTAGCTATGAGACCTTATTCCCTTAACTCCTTGTGCTCCTCAATACTTTGCAGGAGAATGAAGGCATGACAAAAATTAAAAGAAGCTGGAAAGGTAACCATGGTTTGACAAAGTTTTCCTTCACTTTATACCCCCTTGATGTAATTTATACTTGACTATCAAGCTTCCATGAAAGTGTAAAGCGACAGATTCTATTTTAAATTGCTTAACTTTAAGGAGACTCAATTTCATGGTCTGCATATTGAAAAACCACATACTCGAAGGTTATGCAGAGTTTTAAAGCTAAGAAGTTCAAAGTAAGTAATTTAAGAGATTTTAATTTTGATGTCAAAGGAAATATAATCAATCATAGATGATTCTAAATTCTTATACAGCATGTGAAATTATAAGTTTATATAAATTACCAATATAGATGTCCAAAGATGTCTATCATATTTTACATCTGTAAAACATGTACATAATGTATTGGTGTAGCACCAATTATTCACCCATTAGCACAACATAGTTTATACAGCAAAGATCACATGTCCCTAAATTTAGAATACCTTACAATTACCGAACCCTTTATAAGTCATTTGTTACACAATTCTGGAATGGGATTATATAGACAGTGAAAAAAAAATCTCTGAATCAAGGTCTATATATTTTCTAATTGTCTCTTTGGGTCTTGCACAATGTATTCCTTTTACCTGACCTTCATTCCTCATCTGTAAAATGCCCTGTTGAGTTAGAGGAGAACTGTGAATTGAAAGGCTTCTGGTGGCTAATTTGTTCAAAAGTAGATTGCCAGGTCTTTCTTCTGAAGGCCTTCTGGGTGAGCTTAGAGCACCAGCCTTTCAGTTAGTAGTCAAATGTCTTAATCAGTCAGGGACTCCATCTATAAAATAAGAAGGTTCAATATTTCATAATTTGAATATTCTATATAGCTTTCTACTCAACTTGATCAATTCACACCATTTCACAGATACTTATCTTTTAGATTAGGAATGTGGTTTACTTTTAAAAGCTGTCATTTATTACCTGGCATAGGGATGAAGATAGGTGTGGGAGGTGGGAGGAATAGAACAGTTTTCCGTATTTGGATCAGTGAAAACACTGATGTTTAAGAAGCATATCTCACTGAAAACACAAATAGTTCCAGTGGGTTTAGTGTGTGTAAATGGCTTAGGCGAAGTGTTCTTGTAGATAGTTTTATCTGGGACGTGGGTCAGCCAAGGAGCAATTTTGGGTTATTAATTTTGTCTCTGTAAACAACATGGAATGGTTCAGATCCATTCTTTTATATCTGGCACTGAGAGGCTATAAATCAAAGAGCAGTCAGCTTCTTGTGTCTGATATATAGACATGCTACAGGAGGGGATTGCTAGAGACAGCCTTTCTCCAGTAGCCAGAACCTGGGGACAATGAGACTCTTCAGGGAACTGAATGGAGAGAAGCACAGAGAAATGTCTGAGTTCGAAACACAGACTGAGACCATTATGACTGACATATATTTCCTCATCTTCAGAGGAAACATTAGTATCATATCTTATTCTAATACTTCCATTTTAAGGGGAATTATTCCAGGACCAAGACAGTTTTATTTCCAAGGAGGATGGATGAGAACTTTAGAGCTTACATGCCAAATAAATTACCACCATTTATTATCTTTCTGGGCACACAGCTAATAGCAAAGATTTTGTCCTTATTTAAATTTAAGGGAGAGTTAGTAAAGCCTTTACGTGAATTATCCAGTCATTTCTGAATAGTTACATAATAGCACAAGATACTTCCATTTATATTATCCATGTAGTTTAGCACCATTTTGGTATGATTTTCATGAATCCATTTAAAGTGGATAACAAGGAAATCATTGAATACTTATTAACTCTTTCCAAAAATTCCAGCTCAATATTCACGTGCTGCACACACAGTAGGAAGAATCATTTCAGTTCCATCACCCAAGTTAATAAAGCAGCTAAAATTAAACAGAGGGACTTCATAAAATTATCTCGGGTTACAATCTGAATTAGCTAATTTTCCCATTGACAACTTTTAAATAACCTTTATGAAGAGCTAGAAGATTTATTATTAAAACACCAAGCCCCCTTGATTCATATATCCTAAGTTTAGTTCACATAAAGTGGTTCCATTTCCTTCAAGTCCAGATACTACGCAGAGTAAGTATCAGAAAATGGATAATACAAAGACAAATATGTCTAGGTCTAGGAGTTGGAAAGAATAAGCATGAATGTAAGTCCACAGAACAGAAGAAGGGACAAGGGTACCCAAACTTCAATTCAAAGAATAAGGGAGAAGCATGAAGCCATTCTAGTAGTTAGAGGAAGCAGGAAAACCTAGGAATCCAGGCCATGCCCCACTCTCCGGCCCACCCTAGTCAACACGCATGTTCTCACACAAACCTTCTAGAAAAGAGACTTAGAGTTACTGTTTCCTTCACTTATGCAATATTCAAAAAAGATCTTCTCATTTGATGTGCTTTGGAGCAGCTTTTAACTTTGAAAACTATAGTTGACCTGGAGTTATAAAATTCAGCGATAAATTGGTGAATTTGGCTTTAAAAAGAAAGAGGAGTCGTTGCAAAATAAACATATATAATGACTCTTGGATATATAATGACTATTGGTTAAAGAGCAGTTTCCTTACAAAGAGTAACAATATGTATGTGCGTGTGTGGGGTGGGTGGGGGCCCTTGATCTTAGGTCTTGATCTTGATGGTCACCTGGTAAAAGTATCATCCTTTATTAACACACTAAAGCTTATTGAATCTCAGTTTCCTCATCTTAATATAAGCTCCTCTCAGAGCCTGCTATAAAGAGTGCTAAATAGAATGCTTGACATAAGCATATAAAAAGCTACTTGGTAAAAACTGGTTTCCCTTGCCTCTCTCTCGCCTTAATTCTCTCTCTCCACCTCCCATTAAAACAATAGCTATTATTCTTTAAACAATCAGGTTTCTCTTTAGCTTTCACTTTATTGCATAATGACTGACATATAAGCATATCATCAGTGTAAATACTGGTAATGTCAAATAATACAGAAGTACATTGACTAAAATAGCTCCCTACTCCTTTCCTCAGCTCCACAAACCTTCATTCCTCCCTATTTAGACGGTTCTTATTCATTCTCCCCTATCTTTGTGTGTGTGTGTATATAGTATGGAATATATATGTTTTTCCCATAAACACCCACTCCTCAGTCACTGATATGGGTAAGGTACAAAGATTAAGTCATTACATGAATATTAGTATTTTGTGAGGATAGGGTTTTTCGACCCCTTGAATTTTCAGCCAAACATCTATTTATTTGAATTTATATTTTAGAAAATATGCTAACAAAGCAGTAACCACTAAATTTCAGATTTACTGGGGTGCTCATCACTATGACAAATCCAGTTAGGGCATAGCTCCTTTACAGATCAGGCTTCAAGGAGACATTGCTGGGTAAAGCCGGGCTGTGTCAACGACAGATCCAAAATTTAACTACTTCACTTTATTCTTGAGAAAGGCCAGAACTTCCTTGTAGAGTCCCCTTGCAGGTACCACTCTCGCCTCACAGGGCTCTGCATTCCCAGTCCTCGCTCTACCCTATGGACCTGGGGAGTCACCAAGGTGCAGGGTTTCTTGCAAGGGTGCTGGAAACCAGACCATGAACTAGGGTTCTACTTAAGCAGAGGCTTCGGGCCCAGGTTGGCTTTTGGAGAAAGCCATTACATTCCCAGACATGCCTTCCAAACACCATCTATGGAGCCTCTTTCTTTTCTCCCTAATGACACTCCATGCCTTCAAGATACAGGGATGGGATCCCAGAACAATTGCCCAATGATTCCACCCCAAGGTAATGGCTAACGCACATCACAAAACTCAGTCATCGAGTCAATATCGACTTGAAACCATATGGGATAGGATAGAACTGCCCTCTTTTGAGTTTCCAAGACTGTAACTGTTTACCGTGGTAAAAAAGCACCATCTTTCTTCCACAGAAGCCAAAGGAACTTTTGAACTGCTGACCTTGAAGCTCTTAGCCCAACCCTTAACCTCAACTTCCCCAGAGGTCCTTCCTGTGCAGCATCAGCAGAAAGAAATGGAAGAATGTGGCCCCATGTATCTGACGCAGCCCCAAAACCCAACCTGAGGAAAAGTTGCTCCATAGCCTTGGTCAGGAAGCCCACGACCCCAAGGAGATGCAAATCATTGGGGAAGTAAATGTTTCATTATTGTCACAAATGCAAAATGTCAGATAGCAAGAGAGTCGATAAGTGTAGATATGCTTTGTGTTGCTTTCCACATGCAAGTATATGGGATTCCATTACATAATTTTTCTGTAACTCATTTTTTTTATCCAGAAAAAAAGTGTCTTCATTATCTTCCATGATTAGCAAATGTAGACTAATCTAACAACTGAAAAGTACTCTAGCTTTCCCCCACAATTCATTTAGCCATTGTGAACTCCTGATCAGTGGCAAAAACCACTCCAGGGAATGGATGAGGTTATCCACTTTGCTCCTACAAAGATGTAGAATCTCAGAAATTGTATATAGATTAATGATCAGCCAAGAGGATAGCAAAGATTTTGGATTTTAGTATTAATTGCTATTCCCATTGTTCCACTTTTACAAGTAAAAATGCTGAACTAAGTAGGTGGCTTGTGAAGGCCCTACTTATTTTTTAATCTTCACATAGATTAAGCCCCCACTGAGTTTTTTTCAGAACATTGATTAGCAATGTGAAGAATTTCACCCTTCTACAGGGTACTTGAAAGTGGATTGTTACCACTTCTAAGGTACTGTGTTCCACATAGTCATGAGGCATAACCTGAGCACCTGAAGGACTTTGAACCACTCTGTTAGGGTTTCTAATCTGCAGTAGTGTATAGAACCCAATCATGATCTCACTCCTACATCTAGAGTCCTGCCTGCAACTATGATGAATTGATCTTCCTACAATCCTGATTTTGTGACCGGTTCCTTTGTCCTCTATTTACTATTTACTATTACTATTTACTATTCTATTTACTGTAAATTGTTGAATTTTTGTGGATCCTTGGATAGCATTATGACATCATGCTGATGGTCTCCCTTATCTGGAGGATTTATCTTTGTCCTGTTTAAGATTTAATAAATGTGTCCCTATAAATTATATTTGAATGTGGACTCTCTTTTCCCCCTTGGGCAACCCTCAACTAGATAGAATGAGTCAATGGCTGCAACAATGGACTCAAACAGGAATGGGAGTGAGGATGATGGTGGATACATGTTTGAACACCATCTTTAAAGAGATAATAGAAATACTCCATGAAAAGAAATTTAGAAATTAGTATTGTCAATCCCAAAATATCCTTTAAAATGCAAGTTTATTTAATCCTCCACAAAAGAGATAGGAGAAAACATTTTCCTTTGTACCAGGAGTTTACTAATTTTCTCGATTTATGTCCAGATAATAACACATTTAGCAAATGTGTGCATAAGCAAATGTGGTGAATTACGCTGATGGTGCCCAGCTATCAAAAGATATAGCGTCTGGGGTCTTAAAGGATTGAAAGTAAACAAGCGGCCATCTAGCTCAGAAGCAACAAAGCCTACATGGACGAAGCACACCAGTCTCTGTGACCATAAGGTGTTGAAGGGATCAGGGATCAGGCATCAAAGAACTAAAAATTATATCATTATAAATGAGGGGGAGTACAAATTCCCAATTCCCAAATTCCATCAATAGGTGAAGTGACATCCCCTTACAGAAGGGTCACAGGGAGGAGACAAACTAGTCAAAGTACAGTGTAGCAATGATGAAATATGCAACCGTCCCCTAGCTCTTAAATATTTCCTCCAAATTCTACCTTACAAATCCTGCTATACCAGGGGATATACACTGGCATGCACAGGAGCTGGAAACATGGGGAATTCAGGACAGATGATCCCTTCAGGACCAGTAGTGAGATTGGTAATACCAGGAGGGTGGAGCAAAGGTGGAGTAGAAAAGGGGAACCAATTTTAGGGATCTACATATAATGTCCTCCCTGGGGTATGGACAACATGGAAGTGGGTGATCGGACACATCAGACAGTATATGATGTGGCAAAATAAAGATAATTTGTAAATTATTAAGGGTTCATGGGAGATGGGTAGTGAAGAGGTCAGGGAAATAATAGGAACTGATAATGACAGTCTAAGTTAAAGGAATATGTTTGGAGAATCATGATGGCAACAAATGTGCAAATGTGGACTTCATACAATTGATGTATATATTGATCATGATGAGTGTGTGAGCCCCCAGTAAAATGATTTTTTTTAACCTAGCATTTAAGGTCCATGTAATCTCTCTAGTAATTACTACCTCTGTGCTATTAGGGAAAAGAAGCCTTAAACAATACAGTAATATAGGTCTTGCAATTTTTTTTCAATAAAATTGTACATACAAAACTAAGCCAGTTGAGGGTGAAAACTCATCTGAGATTTTCCCATGTGCTGCTGTTTTCCAACATTTGTTCTACATCTGTGACAGTATCCTCACTGAGCCAAAGGATCCCACTTCTTTACAATATTATCAGTACATTCATTTTATCATATTGTAACTATATGATTTTATCTATGACTGAGATTTTGCAGATAGGAATTGTGTCAATGCAACCAATCATGTGATTATCAATATCTGACAGAGTACTCTGTAATAAATACTTATTTCTGATTTGAAGAATGATAAGAATGAAAAAGAGAGAACTGGAGGTAGTTATAAATTTATAATATTACAACGATTAAATATAACTAATTCTAGAAGGATATATTTTCTAAACTTCAGGTTCTTACTAGCATCTTATTCTTTCCTTCATTCCCACCCCACAGACTTCTCAGAATTGTAATGAGACTAATATAAGTATTTTTAATTTACATGTCTTTGGTTTAGCACTCCCTTCGGGCAAGGTGGTTTTCATTTTAATGTCTCTACTGTGCTTCTCCTGGCTATGCTATCACAATTTTTTTTTTTTTAGGCATCACTGCCCTCAGGTGATGGAAGTAGAAGGCCCAGCCTTTGCCCCTGTGGAGCTGGAATTGAACCTCCATCCTAGTGGGCCGCAGTCCCGTGCACAACCACTACGCCACCGGGGTTCAGCCTATCACAATCTTTTAAAATATTTTTGTTTACAAAATGAAATAAAATTGAACGGATAAATGCATACTTACTGCCCTCTTCTTTCTAGAAAAATATCACCAAGACTCCATTTTAAACATTATAATGGGGCCTGAGCCCTGGTGGCGTAGTGGTTGTGCGCGGGACTGCGGCCCACTGGGATGGAGGTTCAATTCCAGCTCCACAGGTGCAAAAGCTGGGCCTCCTACTCCCACCACCAGAGGGCAGTGATGCAAAAAAAAAAACATTATAATGAAAAGAACACAATGGAAGACCCATGCCAGCACTGAAATGCAACCACCACCTCTGGATCCACAAGACTTTCTGCCTACTGGCCTTTAATCTTCCTGCATTATGCATCATTCCGTGTTTTGTATGCGTCTAAAGAGGAATTTACAGACTGGTATATGGGGTAATATGGATCTTATGGACTTGATCTGGACTGTACTGGGATTCTTTCTTAGGATACAATTACTCTTTGATATGAAGCTCTTTCTTACATACATATGAGTGTCTCTGGATTTGTGTCTCTAGTCAATCCAGACGAACACATAGCCTAATAACCAAATTATATTATCTGATATCTCAAATGGAGTATAGATTTTAACTATGAATAACTCAGATCTAAAAAAATCTATCAAACATACTGACTAAAGGTACACAAATAGTGTTTATGAGACACAGAATAATGAAGTTCACCATTAAGTTCCTGCTAAAGACCGCAGATCTCAGTGGAATGCAAATTCGTCATTTTTTAATTATTATTATTTTAGTAGTACCACAGAAACTGAAGCGTGCATTCATTACTTCTTCTAGCCTAATAAAATTGCTTTTATCTTTTATGATATTGTCACACCTCTACAATATTTCTAACATATCTACTCTTATGTCACCACTGCTATTTGTATTACCATATAGATGCTATTTTATTTCTATTTATGTCTCAAATTCTACAGGATTTTGCCATCACTCTGTGGCAACATCAGCATAAACTCAACTAAATTTGTATCATTTTTCTCTCTAATTTTCTCCCCGCCCCATACACACACACTTTTCCCCATGTTCCGACCTAATTTTATTTTCCAACTTTTAAAATTTTTTAGCTTAGATTGAATATTTTTAAATTCCTTCCACTTTTGTGTGGTAAACATTTTTATCCTATCTTCACTTTTAAGGCATATTTGCTCTCAACACACGATTCTACAGCGGCATTCTTTTGCTTTGGGGCACTTAAAGAGTTGGAATTTTATTGTCTTCTGACTTCTATTGTTATGAATAACAACTCTATTATTAGCGAGTCACTTGTAAGTTTTGCTGTTGTTTCTTTAGTTAGTGTCAAGTTGGTTGCTCCAGGATCCTCAGGATCCTCAGTGGTTCTGCCTGATTGAGATAGCCTAAAATAATGTAATTAGCTCCATGAATGAATCTGTTCTGACAAACCAAGTCGTTGCAGAAGGGTTGGGGTGGAATGTAATCTCCTTGCTCAAGTCACAGCCCTGATGCAATTGAAAGTACATTTCCTAGCAAGTATCACCTAATTTCTATGTGAGGAAGACTGCTTGCTCCTGTCTATTTCTTGAAAACTGCATCTGGCCCTGTGTTAGTTCGGGTAGATTATGGAAACAAATCCATAGACACGCATATGGATATAAGGAAAAGGTTTATAAGCATCCCAGCCCAGTCCTATTCAAAGTCATAAGTCCGATATTATCCCATATGTCCGGTCTATAAAGTCTCCTTCCGACTCATGAAGTCACAGGCCAGTGGGTGTAGAGTCCTGGCGCTGGCAGGAGTCTCCTCAATTCCAGGGCCCAGGGCCCATCAACAGCATCCAGTGGTGGCAGAAGCAACTTATCTCTGGCAGAGGTCTCCACGTGGCTTCTCCAGCTTCAGAGGTCTGGTTCCATCAGGGTAAGGCCACATGGCTTCTCCTCCAACTCCTAGGATGCTGCCATCTTGTCTTGTCCATAGTTTGTTGTCTTGGAGACTAACTCGCAAAGACTGGGGAGATGGCTTCTCATCTCCTCCAGGGAAATAATGCGCGATTTCCCAGAAGTCTCAGAAAAAAGTCATGCCCACACGGAGGCCTCATTGGCTACTCAATGGCTATCTCCAGATTAACAGGCTAGACTCCACCCCTACATCTCATTCATGAAATTTACATAAGCACATGCCCACCACAGGCCCCAAATCTCCAGTTCTTTGGACTTGAGCTAACAGCCTGTTTCATTGCCCTCCAACCCTGGTAGCTATCAGCAGCCTTCCAGGTAACCCACCAGCTGACCTCTCAACCTTGGACTCTTTGGCCTTTGCAAGTACAAGCCTGACCTTCAATTCATCTGCTTTTGTACCCACCAGCCTGTGGTCTTCCTGCTTCAACTTACTGTTTCCTGATTGATCTTCCTGATTCTTGGTTCATTACCCACAAGTCCAGAGAAGCCTTCATCTTGATATCTAACCCACAGACTTGAACCAAACTGAGTTTAACTGCTTCCACAATTCTGAGAAATTTTTTGGATATAGATTTTCATGTGTGTATGTGTGTGGTATGTGTGTGTGTGTGTGCATGTGCGTGCATGCATGTTGTTTGACTGGTTTTGCATCTCCAGAGAATTTAGCCTAACACATGTCTTTTTCCCCTCTGGGTTCTTTTAATATACTTTGTATTTTCATTTTCTGTGAGTTTTAGAAACACCCTCAGTTATGAAGTTCTTTATATTTCTCCTGCTTGAGGCTAGCTGAGATTTATAAAGATGTAAGCTTTTAAGAATTGGGGGTTAGTTCCACATATTTTATTCAGAATCACGATTTAGTAAATGGCTGCAGAAGAACAACAGTCACACATTTAATACTGCCATGTTTTTAATGTGTTACTCCAAATCATTAACCACAAAAAGCCTTGAAGTATCTGTTTATCTGAGAAGACAAAAGTACGACTAAAACTAGCCCCAATCTTCACCTTGTACCCAGAATCAACAAATGCCTGCCTCAGAAAAAAAAAAAAAAACGTTCTCTGAAATTTTGGCTCAGTGTCTCCTCTTTCATAAACGGTACTTGATTTCTTGAAAATAAGACATTTTCATGTATCTGGCACTTCCAGTTTGTTACAAAAGACTTTTGATCTGATAGCTTATGTAAACTAGTGAATTAGGCCACATTAAATAGATAGCACAAACAAGACCAATAATAACTGTTATTTGGGATTACTCTGGATGATATAGTTTTTAATCGCTACATTAAAAGCACAAGTAATATAGTCATCTAAAACAGCATAATTATCTCAGTATCTACGGGCCAGGAGTCTAGGCATGAATCTTACCTCTGCTCAGGATTTTGCAAAGCTACATTCAAGGTCTTGATCAATCTGCATTTCTTTCTACAAAGTGGGAAAGTCCTCCAAGTTAACCTGGTTGTTAGTAGAATCCAATTTCTTATCATTGTTAAGTTAGGGGTAGATTTTATTATTGTCTGTCATCTCAGAGTTTCTGTCCCCATCCTGTGGATTCTCACATTTCACACATGGCTTTCTCCCATGCAATCACAAAGTCCCCTGACAATGTAACAACAGACTTCTTCAATGTCAAAAGGAGACTCTCTTACCAGTCTGTTACGATGGAATTCTGTCATGTAACTTAATCACAGACGTGACTATACCAACAACTTTTTCATATTGCCTTGCCTAAAAGTCAGTCACAGAAGGGCCGCACAGAGGAGAAAATGCATCCAAGTTTAGTGTCATCAAAACACACAACACTCTTCTAGTTCTTTAATTCTTCCTCCCCCCCCCCTCCCACTATAAGAATCTCAGTCTTACCTTGTAAATCTCACTAGACCAGTGTGCACACAGTCACACAGACAAGAGCTTTCAGTGTATGGAATTCAGAAAAAAACAAACCCCCACAATATCTGTAACAGTAGTAGCAATTCTAGGCAAGTAGGGGAAAGAAAGAGGGAGGAAAGAGCAGAATGGGGAACAGAAAACAGTGACAGCAGAATAAACCCTCTTGAGGGGAAAAAAAACACCAGGATAGTAGGGATAGAATGAGTGGTGTAAGATGTGTATAAATAATAATAACAACACATTAAGGGTTCACAGGGGTGGAAAAATGGACAAGGGAGGGGGAAAAGAGGAGCTAATAACCAAGGGCCCAAGAAAAAAAGATACTATTTAGAAGTTGTGGATACTGAAAATTGTGAACCTCTGCTTGATATAAATGGATATATGGATTGTTATATGTAAGAAAAAGTGACCAGTCTGCTTTTTAACAATTTAACCATGTCCTGCAGTGTTTTTAAATTAAAATAGATATATTAAAAAACTATTTTTGTGTTTTATGAAAATTTTTGTTGCTCCATATAGAACAAATTTTTAATCAAGAACTGCCCCCTCCCTGGTCATTGGTGCCCCGCTTAAAGTATGGTCGCTTTAATAATTGCACCCAATAAGATAGATGATAGATGGATAGATAGATGATAATAGTTAGATAGATAGATAATAGAGAATAGATGATAGATAGATAGATAGATAGATAGATGATAGATAGATAGTGTCTTTTTCACAGGAAAACTTTCATATAAATAGACAGACACTTGATTCATTGCAATCATCATAGTGATACTTAAGCATGGTGGGAATTCTGGTTAACCAGGGAAAATATAACCTTCTCACTACAAAAATAATACATTTAGTTCCAAGCGATGTGGAGAATAGATTCAGTATTTCCAAATACTCCATTTTTATGAGGAGTTTAACATTTAGATTTTTTTAAGAAACAGGACAATTTGTAAATGTTGTCAGTGATAACACACTGTGAAGGCTAAATGTGACAGATTAAATAAAGTGTAACTACATATAACATCAGTGACCAGGTTTCAGCCTCTTATTTGCTAACAAGCATCCTAGTCAAAAATTATAAAGAAGTTCAAAGGAGGCTATCACCATCAGATCTTTGCAGAAAAACACTGGTGACTTAGGGACATTTTCTGTGAGGCATATTGAGAAAGAGTGAGTTCTATCTCCCAACAAGCTTTGGCAACACTATGCTAGCTGTACTTGTGAATATGATCCTATTTCAAAATAAAACCCTTAGAGATGTTATCATTCACTACAGAAGAAAAGTAAGCAAATGAAAAGTAATGAAACAGATGCAAGGCACAAAGAAATCCTAAGGAAAACAAGCTAGAGTATCCCACACAACAAAGTACTGCAGGAAGAACGTGCTCTTGGGATTACATTGATCCAGACTCTGCGATTGGGAACAACATTGTCTACAGTCTCATTAAATAAAACTCCAGATTAGATTCTGCAAATGAGAGGTACCTTGGCAAGATTTTGAGGTACAGAAATCACTAGTACTTTGTGGTGGTAACAAGCACATTTACAGAGTTTAGCAAATGACAGTCTCTGGGTATACCTCTGGAAATCACTTTTGTTCTGAAGGTCACTCTAGGTTTTTTTAAATTCTTGACCTTCCTAATTTCTGAGTCTCTGCTTCTCTGACTTTCACTGCCCCTTCTCTTTAAATAGCTTCATAAACTATAAACTAATTCCAACAATTCCCTCTCTCCCTCCCTCCCTATTTTTCAACGTAGCATCTATCTCACAAGAAAACTTTCATATATTCTTAGATGTAAGTATATGTTTATTTATAAAATAGATATTTAAGTGGATGCAAAAATTCCCAAAACAAGCACACAGATGATATTCCCTTTAACATTATTTAAATATGAAATAGTTTGTTTCAACACATGAAACAAAGAACTTAATAGTAGAGAAATGGGTATCTGCAATCATAGAAATGCAGAGTCAATAATATAATATTTTAAGAAATATGATACAAGATGAAATACAAAAGCAACTACCTATAACATAATATTTATAACTACTAAAAGCAAATGCATAGGAAGAAAGGAAGAAAGAGTTGGGGGTTTTAAAATGCTTTTATTGGGACCTCTTAAAACTTTTATCATGCATTCTTCCATTGTGTCAAGCACATTTGTACATATGTTGCCATCATAATTTTCAAAGTATTTTCTTTTAATATTGTAAAGTTCAAAGGTTCAAATCTTTCACAGCAGGTTATAGATAGCTACTTTCTAATGTTGATAATTTGATTTTTAAAATGGAGTCCAATATTGCTAGGTTTTTAAAAATATTGCTTTACATGACAATGTATGTATTTATAGTTTAGTGATTAATTTTTCTGTTTATTCTCTATTAAATGCAGATGATAGTAAGTTAATATTTTTATTTGAAAATTTGATAGGTAATTTTTATGAAATTTTATTTCCGTAGATTCCATTTCATTTATATAGGTTCATGTAGAAAACTCTAAAAGAATCTTCACTTAATTATTCTATTTTGTCATAGCTAGATGATCATATCATAGCTACCTGGTGGTATTTTGCCAGATTTTAAAGTTTTCGTTTATGTAATTTACTCTGTTGGTTATTAATAAAATTATAATTTTAATTTAAAAGCTCAATAAGAATTACAAGTTTTAGCCTTTATATCATATTTGCCAAATATTGTATCTATTTATTTGTATTTAACAATGATTTAATATTCTTAAATTTACATGAGTGTGATTATTCATTTCTAGAAAATTTGTTAGTTGCATTCCTATGTGAATTATTTATCTGAAATATACATACATGTACTGTGCTATATTTTAACTAAGGGAACTATTTTATGTAGAAAAATAACGGAACAATGAAAGTTAAATTCATAACATAGTGCACCAATGCAAGACAAAGGATTTTTTCTAATTTTGAACTATGAGTTATAGTTTTTCACTTATTGTAAACGATTTTGTTTTCATTCATTCACAAATGCTTTTAGCATTAAAACAATACTAATAAAGTTTTAAATAATTATTGTTCCTTAAGAAATAATGTGATTTGAAGAAAGATTATATGCAACCCTCGGAAAAATGACCCTTACATCTTAAACTACTGATAAACCAACTCTAATTTAATCTAGTTAGATGGAATAAAAAAAGGACCTCTTTGTTTTTTATTCCTGTGACATCTATCCTAATATGTGCTACCAAAAACCACACTTATAAGATAAAATGAGTCATTGGCATACATTAATCTCTCAAAGGTATATTACTGAGTTATCTGAATGATAAATATATGTGCAACCATATATTTATCACATGTATATATGTATCACATGTATATGTGTGTATATACTATTATGTGTGTGATATTTTGAAATACATTTTGTATATATAGGAATGATGAAAATATATTATGAGTATTCCATATTTAACATTAATTAATATGAGCTGCTGACTCAGCCCTACAGGGAAAAACTGAGCAGTTACTATAATGTATGGGAACTTCATTTACAAGGATACCAACTATTCTTCAAAGCCATTTCCATAAAAAAATAGAGGCAAAAAAGTGTCATTTTTTTCAATGTAATTCACACTCCTGATCATTACCAATGAATCAGGGATAGGACTCTTTCTATGATACTGTTAAGTACAAGAACTCTGTCAAATGAGAAAAATGTAAATTAAAGATTTATTCCTTTGATATTTCATTAACCACCCTTTGATCTTCTATTAAATGTCCTGTATTCTCCAGGCAGTAGGTTAAAAAAAAAAAAAGGCTTACTAAAACAGACATAGGCTTTACTCTCATTAGCTTACAATTTAGTGAGAGAAATAGTAAATAATTAAGTACCTTGCGATTAAGTGAAAATAGCATGTCTGCCACATGAAGCTTTGGGGGGACCTAGACCAAGTCAGCATGCTCCCTAGAATGGAGGACAGTGGAAATTCATTTGATACTATTTGGACATGCTATCAGGAGTAACTAGTACCTAAAGAAGGACATCATGACTGACAAAGCAGAGGATAAGCAAAACAGAGGAAATCTCAACAAGAAAAGTGGTTAGTACAGGTGCTTACATGGAGCGACTACTGTGAAGATGGAGCAGAGGTGGGTAGCTTTGCATTGTGTTCTATGTAGAGTGCTATGCAGTAGTACAACTCTACGGTCCCTTACAATTGCTATAATAAGAGAGCCATTTCTTAGAGGAAGAGGCAGGTGAGTGGATATCTTAAGGACAGGCATTTGATTAGGTGAAATCAAATGGTATAAGTGTTCAAGAAAGAGAAGAGCAGAACTGAGAAAGGAGCTCAGATTGACAGTCATGGAACCACAGCACTTAATAACCAGGAAGATTTTAAACCTAGCTATAATCCCATAAAGATGCAGTCATTGTCAAATCTAAAAACTCACTTCCATCAAGCAGATTCTAACTCATGTAGGACAAAAGAGAACTTCCCTACTGAGCCTCTCAGACTTTACATCTTTACTAGACAGTGTCAGTTTTCTTCCTTGAAGCCACTGGCGGTTTTGAAGTCCTGATCCCATGGTTAGCAGCTTAAAGTGGAGCCTATTACACTATGGGGCTCTTTGTGGTACATAAAAACTCACTGTCATCGAGTCAACGCCAATTCATAGTGACCCTGTCAGAGACTATAGAACAGCCCTGGGGGTTTCCCAGATGGTATTCTTTATATGAGCAAAATACATTCTTTCTCCAGAGGAACAGCTGGTGGTTTCCAACTGCTGATCTTGCATATTGCATCCAAACTCATAGCCACTGCACCCCCAGAGAGGGCTCCTTATTCGGTGTGATGAGCCTTGTGACCCTGTGAACAACAGAGTGAAACTCCGCCAGTCCTGTGTCATCTTCAAAGTGTTCCCATGCCTCACGGCTGAAGCCACTGTGCTAATCAATGAAGGATATCATGCTCGGAAAAGTGGAAGGACAGCAAAAAAGAGGAATGTCTTCAATGCAGCTTCTTTGGTTATTGGTTCCACATACAGATTGAGCGAGTATGATGGGGGAGACAGTTCTGACACACACCTTTCCTCGTTTAAATCATGCAGTCGTCTCTTGTTGATACATGCACCAGTTCCACATGGGCACAGTGAAGTGTTCTGTATTCCCATTCTTCTCAAGGTTATCCAGGTGGTTGTTAGATGCCATCAAGTCAGCTGTGACTCTTATCAACCCTAAGCACAACAGAATAAAACCCTGCATGCTCCTCTACCATTCTCACAGTTGTTCCTGTGCCTGAGGCAGTTGATGGCACCACTGTGTCCACCCATATTTGCAAAGGCCTTCCTCTATTTTCACCACCCTTCCACTTTACAAGCCTGATGTCCTTCTCCAGGGACTCTCCTCAGGATAGTTTGTTCAATGTATGTAAGAGGAAGTCTTGCTCTTGTTGCCTCGAAGGAGCACTGTGGCCTTACTTCTTTCAATACAGATCAGTTTGTCCTTTTAACCGTCCATGGGGCTTTCAATATTTTTCTCCAGTACCACAATTCAAATGCATAGATTCTTCTTCTGTCTTCCTTATTCAATGTCCAACTTTTTCATGCATATGATACAATAGAGAATACCATGGGGTGGGAGTTATATAATCTGTTGTAAATTTGAGAGCATTAAATTTGAAGGAGTAGAGTCTAGCCTGTCAATCAGTTCATGGCCAAGAAGGCCTCTGTGTGGGGATGGCCTTCTTCTAAAGATTCTGAGAACTCCTGTCTTCCTCCCTAGAGGTAGGAGTTGGACACACTCTCTCTGCTCAGTCCCTAAGAGACACTCTACTGACAAGACACCTGGGGCTATGCTGATAGCAGTGAGAGCCCTGGTCCTGGATGTGCCACATGGAGGCCCACACAGCACTGTAATGCTTCCACCATCACTGGTATCCACCCACTGACCTGTGATTTGACATCATTACATGTGTCTGTGAGTCTGAAGAGGAATTTATAGATTTCAACTAAGATCTATCTGTTAACTATTATTAACTCTCTGTTTCAGCTAAGATTGATTGATGTCCCTTATTCCATGCCCTTCTCTGAAACTCTAGCTGCTTCTTGTCAGTGTTCTGTTGCAACCTTTGTTGAATGAACTTCAACAAATTTTACTTTCATGTGGTATCAAGGCTAATGTTCTATAGTTGGAGCATACTGTTGGGTCACCTTGTTAAGAATGGGTACAAATATGAATCTCTTCCAGTCAGTTGGCTAAGTAGCTGGCTTTCAAATTACCTGGCATAGGTGTGTGCTGCCAGTCCTTCATCAGCTTGTTGAAACATTTCAGTGGATAGTCCATCAATTTCTAGCGCCTTGTCTTTGGCTAATGCTCTCAGTGCAGCTTGACTTCTTCCTTCAGCACCATTGATTCTTGATCTTAAAATTGTGGATTGATGATTAGTCTTTTTTTGCCACAGTGATTCTACCATTAGTGTTCATTATGTCTAGTCTGTTCTTGAAATGTCCTCAAAATTCAAGTGGGATAGATTCAAGGTTATGTTTTGACTGCACTGCACTTGTTTCAATTTTCTTTAACCTTAACCTTGTGGTAGTAACATAATCTGGTATCAATTTGTGGAGGGGTGAAGTCTAGCCTAACAATCAGGTCGCAGCTTGATGACCCCATTTGGAGGCACTAAGGAGATAAATAGTTCACTAAAGGTCAGACACACACTTAATCCCTGCAAGACATTACTGATAATGAGCTTGATGAAGTGACATTGATGCAATCTGCAGGAGACCCCTGCCAGTGCTTCTATCACCACTGGACCCACATGACTTCCCACCCACTGGCCTATGATCATGCATTCTGCATCATTGCATGTGGTCCATGAGTTTGAAGAGAAATTTGTACATTGGTGCCAGATATGGGCTAATATTGAACTTATGGACTTGATCTGGGCTGGACTAGGATGCTTTCTCAATATTCAATTGCCTTTGTACATAAAGCTCTTTCTTATACATATGTGTGCCTATGAATTTGTTTTTCTAGTCAACCCACTAAAACAAACCTAAACTTCCATAGGAATAGTTAATATTCTGTTCTACAGTTAGCCCCCAGTCTGGTTTTAGGTGCTGATACTGAGCTTCTTCCATGTGTCTTCTCACAGATGTAATCAATCTGGTTCTGTGTATTCCATCTGGCGAAGCCCCTGGGTAGAGTCATCTTTTGTGTTGTGAAAAAGAATTTGCTATGAACAAGTTGTTGGTCTTGCAAAACCAACAACTCTATTATGCAATCTCCAGCTTTGTTTATATCATCAGGTCCATATTTTCCAAGTACTGTTTATTCCTCTTTATTTCCAACTGTATCGCAACCACCAATAATTAGCAATGCATTTTGATTGCATGTTTGAAACTGAATTCTTGAATTTGCTCATCACTAACTTTTGTGGCTGGTACATAAATAGATGCTGTTATTGGATTTCCAGGTAAACAAATAGATATAATCCTATCACAGAAAGCATTGCTTCAAATTAATTTTGCAATGTCCTTTTTGACAATGATTGCAAAACCATTCTTGATTATGCTATTCCAGGCAGAGTAAATCGTGAACTTATAATTCAAAATGGTCAATATCAGGCCATTTCCGTTCACTGTTGCCTAAAATATTGATCTTAAGGCATTCCATTTTACTTTAGAAAACTTTCCATTTTCCTAGATTCAAACTTTTTGATAAAAATTAAACATGGGTTCCATATGGAAAATAATTCCATGAGACCCCAAATATCATGGTAGCCCACCAGTCAGGATTGGGATATATAAAGGTCATGCTATTAATGTAACCTTAACTCACATCCATCTCACAATGAGTCCAGTCCCTGAGCCCATTCTGTCATGATTTCTCCAGTTCCAGAAAGCGTAATTGGAATAGGCACACTCAGAAAACCTTCACAATGTGATCCTGCCATATAGACTAAGGGTTATTATGGTAGAAAAAGTCCACGGAAACTATTAAAACTCTCTTTACCTAGGAAAATATAAACCCAAAGCAGTATCACATTCCTCAAGAACTTGAAAGACATGATTATAGTGATTCTCACCATAGCTCCATCTAACATATCTATTTGACTTAGGATATATGATTCTTACTATATCTTCACTGAACATATCTATTTGGCTTATGAAAAAAGATGAGTCACAGTATATTATTGCAAATATAACCTCATAGTCACTCCATTTGCAGCTACTATTCCAAATGTGATTTTATTAACCAAAGGAATACATCTGCTAGGATGCAGTATCTAGTGAATGATCTGGTCAATGCCTTTTTTCAATTCTGCTTTTAATGGATCACCAGAAGCAGTTTGCCTCAGCTGGCAAGGCCAACAGTATACCTTTGCCATCCTACCACCTGGCTGTTCACCTAGCCTGGAAAGGTAAATGGCCAGATTTGTAACTGTATACTAATCTGTGGGCTGCAGAGAATAGTTTGGCTGGATTCTCAGAGACTTGGAAGGAACATACATAGAGAATTGAAAACAAGAAAGTATTGAGAGCAACTTCACTTAATAGGCCAGAGAACAGATCTCTATTGCATGTGAACCCACCCCAAAGGGTGACCTCTGTAGAAAGGGATTTTAACAATCTAGTGGATAGGCTACCTGTTCTGTGAAAAACAGCTTTTCTCATCCACTTCTGTCATTGGCCTGTGGGCTCAGTAACAAAGTAGACATGGTGTCAGGGATAGAGGTTATATGCATGGGCTCAAAAACATGGACTTCAACTCTCCCAAGCCAAGTTGGCTACAGCCACGGCTGAATAACCAATCTGCCAGCAGCAGAGACCAAACACAGAGTTCTCAATATGGAACCATTCCTTGGTATGATCAGCCAGAAACCGGGTAGCAGATTAATTACATTGGACAACTTCCATCATGCAAAAAGCATCATTTTTATCTTACTGCAATACATACTTACACTAGATATAAATTTACCTTTCTTGTATGTATGTGATGCTGCTGCCAAAACTGCCATTATAGATTAACATAATGAAATATTCACCATCTTGGTATTCAACACAGCATCACTTCAGATCAAGGAACTTACTGAACAGAAAAGGAAGTACAACCATGAGCCTGTGCCCATAGAATTAACCAGTCTTACTTATCATGGTGTTACACACCATCCGGAAGCAGTTAGTTTGACATAACAATGGGTGGCCTTCTCAGGCTTACAGTGCCAACTAAATGACAGTACTTTTCAGGATTGGGAAAACCTTCTCCAAGAGCCTGAGGTGCTTTAATCCAGCATTCAATCTGTGGAGCTTTTTCTCCAATAGCTAGGATTCATAAATCCAGGAACCAAGGGGTGGAAATGTAAGCAGTATCACTCATTATTACCTCTAGAGGCCCACTTCAAATTCTTTTACTTCCTGTTCTTGGGGTCCTATGCTGTCTAGATTGGGAACTCTTAGTACAAATACATTCTATTTTAGGTTGGGTTGTCTGGTGAAACAAAACCAGAGGAAGTATGTTTGGATGGTGATGGGAGTTGCATGAGTCCCCAATAAAATGATTTTTAAATGAGTATAATAAAGACTTTTAAATCAAGAGGCAATTTTATAACAAGAAGGCATTCCAGACTAGTCTAGACCAAGACAATGTGTCCAATTTTAAAAAGAACACTTGTCAGACGTAAGTAGCAGAGACCAATGACACAAAAAAAGTAAAGTGAGTAACGGAGAGATCACAGGCCAGTGAATGGGGAGTTCCATAGAGCCAAGGTCCAGTGGGAATGTGGCCGATTGCCCACTGCTCCCAGTTGGGGGCTCACATCAGGCAGTCTCTGGAAACATGCAGAATCCAAGTAAGCAGGAGGATGAAGGGCAAGAGAAAGGGAAACCCCTTCTTTTGAAAAAGTGAATTCTTTCTCACTGACTCTCTTAAAAAATAGCACATCCCCAAAGAGGCATAACTAGACTACCATGTGATTGACAGATTAGACTCCACACTGACCTCTACACAGGTCCCATCAAGTTGGCATAAAATCTAAACACTACATATACCGAATCTATTGGATTGGAAGTAAAAAATATGATTCATCCCCTTGGGCTTCTTATACTTCTAAATCAATTGGAAAGAAGGAATTTACTGTATTGGCTGCTGTGGTTTATTCTTATTACTCAGAGGACAACAGATCAATATCATACAATGGAGATAAAGAAGCATATGTCTAGAATACAGGAGATACCTTAGAACATCTCTTAGTGCTATACTACCATATACTGAGACTGAAATCAATGAAAAACTTCAGCCATTTAATTCTAACATGGTTGCTAATGTCTCAGACATAACGATTTGCGTTACCCCACTAGGTGATGATTCATGACCAGCTGAGCTGTTTCCAGAGAGCAAAGGGAATATAGAAGGGGTGGCTGAAAAAGGCTGTGTCAAATATCAGCTACAACCACATGAATATTTGCAATTGAAGTGTATAATTGTTATGGATATTTCTTCTTTGCATGTGTGACCTAATTTTTTGGTTTCTTCCCTTATAAATTAAAATATGCAAATGAGGCTAGTGCATTTACAGTTGTATGAATTTTAGCTGTATCCTCTGAAGGCATATGCATGCTTAGGCAATGTCTTTATTTAGAGATTACATATAGTTTAAGGAGATCTGTCCAGATGCCAGGTTGACAAGAGGTGGGTTGTGATGGTAAATTTTGTTTCTCTAGTTCACTGGGTCATGATTGTCTGGTATGGCATTTATGACATAATCTTCTCCCATGGTAAGATCTGACACAACTTCCTTGATGTGTTCTGTCATGAGCAGCCAACCAGCTGAAAGGGAGTTTCCTTGGGGACGTAGCATGTATTGAAAATACATAGAAATTAAAAATAAATAAATAATTTTAAAAAATTTTTAAAGAAATACATGGAAATTTGGGCAAAAATGTATGGTCTCTTGATTGCTCTGGAACCTGACTCTGGTCAGCTAATCTCTCAGGGAGAGCTGCCTCCTCTTGGTCAGCCATAATGACATGGATGGAGCAAAGATTATGGAACTTTCATTTGCTGGTGGACACAACTCAAAATAAGAAGAAACAATGATAAATATCTATTAATCATTAAAATGTGGATTGGATATAGAATGGAGTTAGGAAACTGGAAGTCATCAAGGATAAAATGGAATCAATAAATATCACCATCCTAGGAAATAAGTGAGCTAAGATTGACTGGTATTGGCCATTTAAATTTCAGAATCACATGATTTAATAAATTGCAATTGACAAATTCCAGAGGAATAACATTGCATTCATCATCAAAGAGAACATTTTAAAACCTACCTTGAAGTACAATGCTATATGTGAAAATAGCTATAAACACACAAAAAAGAAAAGCTAGTAAAATGATTCAAATTAATTTGAATCATGAAACAGAATATGGCCAATTTTTAAGTCTGACATTGGTCAAGCATAAAATCAAAACACATTGATAATTACTGAGAATGAGAATATGAAAGATGGGAACAAAGAGGAAAGATTGATAGTTGGAAGATAAGGCCTTGGGGTTAGGAATAGACCTAGAGATCATGTGATGGATGTTTACAAGACCAAGTGATGGACTCTAACCACAGACACCACAATATATTCTCATGGAAGCAGCTGCCACAAAATCAAACAATATGGATTATGCAAATCTGCTGCAAATATGTTTAACATGTTAAAAAGCAAAGATGTCACTCTGAGGAATAAGATGCAGCTGGCTAAATCCAGGATAGTTTTAATCCCCTCAGATACATTTGATAGTTTGATAGGAAGACCACAAAGAACTGATGCCTTTCAGTTTCAGTGCTGGTGAAGAATGCAGAATGTTCCTTGAACACTGTGTACCATGAAGAAGTCATCAGAATATTCTTTTTTTTTTTTTAGTTTTTTGGGCATCACCGCTCTCCGGTGGTGGGAGTAGGAGGCCCAACCCCACTGCTGGAATTGAACCTCCGTCCCAGTGGGCCGCAGTCCCGCGCACAACCACTATGCCACCGGGGCTCAGCCCCAGAATATTCTTCAGTAGAGAGAATGGTAAGAATTGGTCTCACATACTTTGGAAATGTTATTAGGAGAGACTGGTCTCTGGAGATAAGCATCTTGCTTGGGAAAATAGATCAGTGAAAAAGATGAAGACCCCTAGTGAAATGGATTGATAAAGGCTGAAGCAATGAGCTAAAATATACTATTGTGTGGATGGCAGAAGATAGGGCATATTTTTATTCTGCTTTACAGAAGGTTGGTATGAGTCAAAACATACTTGCTTATATCTGATAACAAGAAAATATATATGTGCGTGTATGCGCAGTATATGTATATATATTTTTTATTAATCTAATAGACTACAAGCTTCATGAGGACTTCGTTTTGTTGACTCATATAGAATTGTTTCTCACACAAAGTAGATATTCAGTGTACAATTTTTGAATAAGTGAGTACATGAAATTACTTGCTAAACATACAATATAAATTATTCTACCATTTCCCACAACCAGGTTGTGGCTTGCTGGTATATTAGAATAAATCATCCCCATCTAGCACTTTGATTTCTCTTTGATCCTTTTCTCTACCTCTCTGCTCAGAGATGTCAGAACAATTTATCTTGGAACCTCTTGTATTATATAAATTGGGGGTTGTTCCCTCCTAATTATTCTTACTGCTTTTTCTCTCTTGTTGCTAGTGTGGTCAGGTGAATGTCAACTCATGCTGGCTCCTCGTGTGGAGAGCAGAACTACTCTGCCGTGTTTTCACAGCTATGATATTTCAGGAGCAAAATGCCAGGCCTGTCTTTTAAGGAGATCCTGGACAGGTGATTCTTTCTCACTAAATATGGGCAAATGTATATTGCAGTATATATCTACAAAATGCAAGTAAATGGATGTGGCATAAAAGAGACAGTAGTGAGGCAGAATGGTATCTGAGTGTCTGTGTGTGAGCAGGTATATGTACAAGCATATGTATATTATTTATGTATTTGATTAATGTTTTATCAGGCAATATTCCTAATATCAGGGACTATTCCCCCACATAGTAAAACTAATTAGTATTATATAAGTTATTATTTTTCATTTGTTAAGAATAGGTTACAAAACAATGGTCATTTCAGGTGTTACTCCATCTTTAAAGAGTAGACTTTAAAATAGACTTTGGGACCAGGGCATGATATTCCATCAGAGTAAACCAGAAAACACTCATAAAGGTCAACAAACAGACTTGCAACTATTTATATCCTTCTCTTTTTGTTGTTGTTGTTCTATTTTTCTCTTTTTGTGTTAGTCTGCGTTACTAGAGAAACAAATTCTCAGACACTCATGTGTATAAGAAAGAGGTTTATATACAAGAGTAATTAAATATTCAGAAAACAGATCAGTCTAGTCCAGATCAAGTCGACAAGTCTGAAATTAGCCATATGTCTTGTAACAATCTATAAAGTCATCTTTCAACTCAATGGAACACATGCCAAATGCAGGAAGATCACAGGCCAGTGGGTGGGAATTCTTGTGGATCCAGTGACAGTAGAATCATCTCAATGTTGGCAGGGATCTCAACTTAGTTCCTTCACCCTCTCTCCATGTTGCTTGTCAACCACAATGTCTCCCAGAGAGTGAGCCTTGTCAGTAGGGTCTGCAAGGGAGTGAGAAGAGAAAGTGTGTGTGTCTCCCATCTCCAAGAAGAAAATACAGAAATTCCCAGAATCTCCAGGAGAAGGCCATACCCACATAGAGACCTCATTGGCTATGACTGATTGACAGGCTAGGCTCCACCACTTCACTCTGAATATTCTCAAATTGACAAATGATTATATAACTACTATACTTTTCTTTTTCTGTTTTGTTTTGCTTTGTCTTATTTTTTGTGCTTACTATTGTCTCTGTATGTCAATCTAGATAAGATAGGCAGGACAAACAGTCCGAGGAGAAAACAACTGGACCGATGGTTCCAGGGGGACATGAGAGAGAGGGATGTGGGGAAAAGGAAAGCAGGTGCCAACAAACCCAGGAACAAGGGAAAAACAGCGATCTGAAATCCATGGTGTGGAGGATGTAGGATGCCTGGTGAAGCTTGATCTAGGGCAATGTTGCCTAGAGGGATTACTGAAACCTGATTGAAGAACATGATAATGGGATAAGAGGAAAGTTAAAAGAAATAGAAGAAATAGCTAGGAAGAAAAGGGTATTTATAGAGGTATAAATACAAGTGTGTACATATGTAAATATATTCATATATAAAGGTAAGGAAATAGATCTATGTACATATATTTATTTGTTAAGTATTAAGGAAGCAGATGGACATTGGACCTCCACTCATGTACCCCCTCAATGCAAGAAAACTTTGTTCTCATAACCCAAAATTCTGTGATGCTTGCCTTCCCTGACACAATTGCTAATGACAAAATGTGTGTATAAGCAAATGTGGTGAAGAAAGCTGATGGTGCTTGACATCAAAAGATATAGTATCTGGGGTCTTTAATCCTTGAAAATAAACAAGCATTCATTAAGCTGAGAAACAACAAAGTCCACATGGAAGAAGCATACCAGCCTATGTGATCATGAAATATCGATGGAATCAGGTATCAGACCCAACAACCCAAAACACAAAATCATATTGATGTGAATGGGGGGGAGGGAGTGGAGACAGTCCATCTGTACACAATGGACATTCCCTTACAGTAGGGTCACAAGGAAGAGATGAGCCAGTCATTCCCTTATAAAGGGGTCACAAGGAAGAGACAAGCCAGTCATAGGACTGATGAAACATACAACTTTCCTCCAGTTCTTTAATGCTTCCTATCCCCCCACCCCCAACTATCATAGCTACAATTCTACCTTACAAATCCAGCTAGACTAGAGCATATACACTGGTATAGGTAAGAGCTCAAAACACAGGGAATCTAGGACAGATAAACTCCTCAGGACCAATAATGAGAATAGCAATACCAGAAGGGTAAAGGAAAGGCGGAGGTTGAAACAGAGAGTCGAACACAATGATCAACATATAACCACCCTTCCAGAAGGACGGACAACAGAAGTGGGTAAAGGGAGACAACACTCAGTGCAAGACATTTAAAAAATAATAATAATTTATAAATTATCAAGGGTTCATGAGGGAGATAAGGTGGAAGAGGGGGGAAATAATGAACTAATACCAAGGGTTTAAGTAGAAAGAAAATGTTTTGAAAATGATGATGGCAACATATGTAAAAATATGCTTAACACAATGAATGCATGCATGGATTAAGATAAGAGCTGTTTGAATCCCCAATAAAATTACTTTAAAAATAAAAATAAAGACTGGCTTAGGAAAAGTATTTATATTTTATTTTAATGATCAAAGAAAATTTGAGTTATCTAATATTTCTTCATTTTGTTTTTATGTATTAATTATATAGCATGTAATTAATGGTTTGTGCTTCAGCATTTTAACTTACAATTAAAGATAATACCTGTACTTGGAAAACATAGAAAGAGAGATTATCATGGGTTTCACTGTTCTGTCAAGGAAAGATCATATAAAGTATTATAACTTTAAAACTCATTTTGAGATCAATGAAAACATATGTCATTTGATCAGTTATATTTTAGGAAACATGTAGGACAAACACACCCCCTGTGAAAGTCAGCATTAAAGAACCATACCAATTAAAGTTCAGTCAATTTACAATGTATAATGAGAGGTAATTGTTTCTTTTCTTTTAACTTTCCAACTGGCAAGTGGGACATTGACATCGGCAGAAGGAAAACAAGCTCACTCATTGTTTGGCAGGAAGTGTTTACGGCTGTATATAATGCAGATGTGTTTGTTTGAGGATGTAGACAGCTTTCTAGAAAATCACTGGAGATAGGACCTTAATTTAACCTCAAGCCAGAAGCACTTCCTTTGGGAGGTGGATGACTGATAGCATGGCAGAGGGCAAAGAAAGTATAGATTTATTGAAAAATGGATGCTGCAAGCAGGGGATGTTAACTTTCTTCCTCTAAATCATTGTTTAAAAGGACAGCTGTAGATTGCTGCTTCCAAATTAAAAAAAAAAAACTGTTGGAAAAGATAGAAATTTTTAAAATCACAGGTACTTGGCATTTATGACACTTCATTTCAAAAGCATAAGTGATATACTTATCTCTACATCTTGCTGCAATCAGATGGCATGACTACACTTGCTTTTAATATCCTCTCTACAGGATACATCAGTGATCTCTAATCTAAAGAAAATGAGTCCTTTACAAACTGCCTGATAACCTTTCCCAGGGGAACGACAGAAAAAAAAATCTCTTGCTCATGACTCTAATGAGCACCATATAATAGCCAACCTCTTTAAATGGTGGAGCAAATCGTAACGAAGATTATGCATTATATGTTTCCATATCATGGCATCAAGAATAACCTTTTAACAAAGGGAATAAATAAACCATAATGGGTTTCTTGCCCTTTACTAAGCAAAATATCAAGAACTCCTGCAAGGGCAGAGGTTAAGCAACCCTTTTATTTACTAATGATAAAGTTAATTGTGTGAAACCTATTTCTACCAGGTTGGAAAAATAATTTTTCTTTCTACTATCACTTGGCCCTCACGGTGATTTTGAATAAATATTGTAATTCTGTCAAAGAATCTTACCCTCACCCTATCCTATAGTTTTAACAAATTTATGATTGCAAGAAAACACTGAACATATTCCATTTAAAATAGCTGTCCTAGAATGGTAAAGCCCAGAGTAGTAGTTCCAATATCCACTAATAGTAAATAATCCTTACCTCTTTCATAGAATTGAAGGAACTAAGTGGAACAGTTCTTTGGGTAATTATAAAACAGCCTACATTACAGAAACATTCAAAAAGCAAATGAATCATCTGGAGAGCTGCCATGCTTTTTCTAAGGTTCTACAAAGATTTCAAGTGAATTTTAAATTATAATTTTAATTACACTATTCTTTCTGGTTGCCCCTGCTCATTTCTTAGGTGGGGGCGTTGCGGAGTTGGGGTGGGGGAGGTGATGCATGTATGTGTTTCTTTTACCTTGATTACAAAGTCAGGCTATTTTAGCCGAAATCTAAAATATCTGTGTATTTATAGAGACAACAGAAGGCTGTGTTTTGATAAGTCCTCCAGAGGAGGAGAGCAAAACTAACCTGGTAAGAATGGAAGCTTGCCTGGCCTACCCGTCAGGCACCAGCTAAAGAAATCCTAAGAGGGTTTGTTACATGAGCCAGTGGTCTGAGGCAACCTTTAACACACAGGAAACTAGAGTTAATTAAACTGTTACCAGGACCCTATCTGTCATCCTACCAATGTGGTCTCTCCCAAGTCCATTTACATTTTAGAATTGAAAAAATGTGCTCAGGACTGTTGATAAACCATGTTTACTGTCTGTATTGATTTGCTACTTTTGCATAACCTTTATGTTTTAATTATCTTATAGTATTTCTTGAAGGCTCTTCTGTAGCAGACACTATCTGATTAGACCTTACTGGCAATTACTAAGCACGAGGAGTATACCTTTTCATGGATTAATCTGCTTGGAAGTTATTAGATGGCTGTAGGAGTGAAACTGCTAAGGAAAAATATAATAATAATGTCACATTACTGAGAGGTTATTTTCAAACCAGGGTTGTATTTACTCGAAAGTAGATGTTCTCAGATTATTTTCCTGCTTTATTCAATGGAATTCCAGTAGAAGGTTTTATTTTACATACAGTGTGTCTAAGAGAGCATCCACCAAGCAGCTTAATTGAGTAATTAAGATACCAATTTAACACTAAGCAAGCCTGCAATCTGTGGAAGATCTGGCTTCCAGATCTTTTTCTAATATAAATATTATTTGTCCAATGAAATGCTTATTTGATTTTAGACAAAAAAATCATTAAATGTGTTTTTTCTTCATTTTTGCATAACATTTCATGAGAGCTTACAATGCACCAGGCACTATACTAACACATACATGAATTATTCCATGATCGTGGGATGATATCAAATCTACTTTGGCACACAAATCTACAAAGGCTCAGAGAGGTTAAATAGATTGCCTCAAGTAATCTTACAAGTGGATTTGCAATTTATGGTGCCAAACCCAGAGCTAAAGCATCTTTAACAATAGTCAATGGCAGGTATTTCAATAATAGATCCTGAATGTTACTGCTAGAAGAATCAGTCCATGTGATTCAACATTTTGAAGTTCAAACACTTTCCTAGAACTTTCAATGAAGATTGGATTGTGCCAATTATTCCTAAAACTCAAAATGGTTCCAATCCAATTGTAATATATAAGAAAAGGATGTGGACAACTTTTATTTCGAGAAGTTCAGCCATTCTGAATGGACTTGTGTTCTAGAAGAAATAACTCGGAAAATGTAGGAAAGATCAGATCCCTGCATCTTGTCTGTCCTCCGAAAGCAAACCAACAAGTAAACAAAAGTAAATACCATGTGATCCTTACTTTACTCAAATACCATTAATGCTCAAAGAAATATCTTAGTTAATTTTAGGAAACATAGACTATCTGTCCGTATAGGTTTGTTGCTAAAAGAAACCTGATAACGTTTTCCCAAAAAATCTCAAAGACCACCATGGGTTGAATCTTTTATTCATTTATTTTAGGTATGAATGTATGGGGTAAAGGAATTCTTTATCTTTCTGACATAAAGAGAGGAAATAGACTCTCTGGGTTTCTAGTCCCAGTTAAGACCAGATACATCAGGTTTAGTAAACCACATAAACCACTATCCTACCCTCCCTGTCATCTGTATCTATTTATTTATCCCATATTTTAAAAGCATAGCAGGATTCTATAGGCTATGAACATAGACTCTGGGGCCAAATTAATTGGTTTTTTAAACATAGGCTCTGTTTCATGCTAAGTATATAGCCATGGGCATATTAGCCTTTGTGGGGTGTCTTCTATCAGCAAAATGGAGATAGTACATGAAAAAAATCAATAGAGTGGCCCACACATATTAAGTATATGTACTACTACTATCACAAGTATTAGTGACATCAAACCATTGCCCGAGAGCACTACCCTGGGTCTTAGGTAGCATACCATCCTAATAGTCACATCATTTTTATCTACTTTGAGATTTACTAAAAAAAAAAAAATAATAATCACAGTAACAAGATCTCAACCTTGAAATTATATATATCATACCTTTTGATTGACTTCCCCAAAGAGTTCACAATACTTAACAAAAATTAAAGGAAGAAAGCCTGTGGATTATATGGGGCATAATCAATAGAAATAACTTACATGACCAAAAGACAATATGATGTGCACTCAAGTAGCTAAATGAACCATAAATGGGATAGATACTAAAAGAAAGTATCATAGACACATATTAAGATAGTTACATAATCTGGTGTTGATTTGGAACTTGAGAGGATTAAGTGTGATAGGGTGGAGTCTAATCTGTCAACCAGGTCATAGCTAAAGAAGCCTCTGTGTGGGCATGGCCTTCTCCTGAGCATTCTAGGAAATCTGGTATTTCCTCCTTGGAAGCAGGAGACCCCTCTCTCTCTGCTCACTCCCTGGGAATGAGTGACAAGACGCATGGGATTATGCTAGTGTCCTGAGCTGGAGAAGCCACGTGGATCTACCCTGATGCATCCAGACCTCTGAAGCCAGAGAAGTCACGTGGAGACCCCTGCCAGTGCTAAGATGCTTACACCACCACTGGATCCAAAGACTTTCTACCCACTGGCCTGTGGTCATCCTGCATTCAGCATCATTGCAAATGTTTCAGAGTCTGAAGAGGACTTTATAGTTTGGTATCGAACATATGGATTAATATCGGACTTATGTCCTTCAACTAGACTGAGTTGGGATACTTTCTTAATGCACAATTAGCCTTTATATAATACTCTCCTTATACACATAGGAGTTTCTATGGACTTGCTTTTCTAGTCTACCCAGACTAACACACATATCTATGGACTTGCTTTTCTAGTCTACCCAGACTAACACACATATCATAGACAAATTTCCAAAACCAAAGATTAGAAAAAATCCTAAAAGAGGATCAAAAAAACCTCAAAAAGTTTTCTACAAAGGATAGCTAATAAGATTTAAACTCTGGTTTCTTGACAGAAGTCATGCAGGAAAGAAAGCACTGGGATGTCATATTTTTTCATATATATATGAAATAAATATATATTTATATACATATAAATATATATATGAAAGAACTTCCAAGTGGAGGTAAGAGAAGCTGATTTCAAGATATAATAGGTTGGTTTGGGGCAGAAGATGTGTGTGTATCCACTTTTCTTGGGCAGAATATTAAACAAAGCAGGAAACATCAAGAAAAAATGGAAAGACAAACCGTCATTGTACCAAAAAGAACAAGTCAACATTCAACCATTTTAAGAGGTAGCATATGATCAAGAACTAATGGTCCTGAAGGAAGAGATCCGAGCTGCACTAAAGGCATTGGCCAAAAACAAGGCTCCAGAAATTAATGGAATACCAATTGAAATGTTTCAACAGTTGTTATAGCACTAGAAGTACTCACTCTTCTATGGCAAGAATTATGAAGACGGACACCTGGCTAATTGATTAGGAGAGATCCATAATTGTACCCATTCTAAACAGATGTGACCCAACAGTGTCCAAATTAAAGAACAATATTATTAATATCATACTCAAGTAAAATTCTGAAGTCCATTAAGTAATGGTGCCAGTGGTATAAGGACAGAGGGCTTCCAGAAACTTAACCTGGATTCAGAAGAGGAAAGGAAACAATGGTATCATTGGTGATGTTACATGGATCTTGGTTCAAAGTAGAGAGTGCCAGAAAAATATTTACTGCTTCATAGACTGTGCAAGGGAATTGAACTAAGTGGACCATAAGAAATTATGGCTAGCCTTGAGAAGGGAATTCCAGAACATTTCACTGTCCTCATGCAGAACCTGTATATGAATCAAGAGGCAGTTGCTTGAACAGAAAAAAAATACCACATGGTTCAAAATCAGGAAAGTTGTATGTTATATCCATTATATATCCATGTTGAATGGATATAACAATTCACTATACTTATTCAATCTATAAGCTAATAAATAATCAGAAAAAATGGCCTATATGAAGAAGGCATTAATAAGATTAAAGTAAGGTTTTTTTAACAACCTGTGATATACAAAAGACACAACCTTGCTTGCTGAAATGTAGAAGATTTGAAGCACTTGCTGATGTAAATCAAGATTACAGCCTTTAAGCTTTCATTTTGGATTACAACTCAATGTGAAGAAGACCAAAATCATCTCACCTGGACCAATAGATAACATTGTAGTAAATAGATAAAAGATGGAAGTTTCAAGGCTAAGCCCTGGTGGCGTGGTGGTTGTATGCGGGACTGAGGCCCACTGGGTTGGAGGTTCAAATCCAGCAGCAAAGCTGGGCCTCCTACTCCCACCACCAGAGGACAGTGATGCCCAAAACAAACAAACAAAAAAAAATGATGGACGTTTCTAAGGACTTTGCCGTGCTATGACCAATAATCAATATTCATGGAAGCAATTGTCAAGAGATCAAATGATGCAAATCCTGGCCCACCAAGCGTTGAGGACGATATCCCAACTCAGAATAGCCAATGCATAGAGAGAACCATATGGCCGGCCCCACTATGAAACAGGGCATCCTTCACTGACCCAAGACCCTGCAGAGACAACAATGAAGACACAGGGTCAGGATTGTACCCAGTCTGACCCCACAAACCAAGGCAAAACACTAAGGGTTTGCAGCAGAGCAGCAGGGGGAGAAGAACACAGTGTTCTAGAGGAAGTGACAAAGACATACTTTGGGGCCAGCGTTTGGCACCCACTGGACTCAACCAGGGACATTCCTGCAGGTCAACAATCAGACCTTGAACTATTTACAGATTTTTCTTTTGCTATTATTATTATTTACTTATATATTTTTTCTGGACATAGGTTTTTGTTGTTGCTATCATCATTTTGTTTTCTTTTGCTGCTTCATCTTTCAATGTCTTGGAGGTTTATTTATACATATTATGATCTCTACAAATCCATCTAGATAAGATAGGCTGGATGCACAGTTTGGAAGAGAAAACAATGAGACTGATGGTTCTGGGGAGATATAAGAGAGGGGGAGCTGGGGAAAGGAAGTGGTATTGACCAACTCAGGGACAAGGGAACAACAAGTGATCCAAAATCAGTGGCAAGGTAGGTATCAGAGACCTGATAGAAATTGATCAAGAGTAATATAACCAACAGAAATTACTGAAATCCACATGAAGGTTGAGCATGATAGTGAGACAAGGGGAAAGTAAAAGAAAACAGGAAAGAAATAGGAGGCAAAGGAAATGTATAGAGGTCTATTTATAAAGGCATGCACATAGGTAAATATATTTATATATGATCATGGAGAAATAGATCTATGTGCATATGTTTATACGGTTAGTCTTAAGGCAGTGATGGACAATGGGCCTTCACTCAAGTACTTTCTCAATGCAAGAATATTTTGTTCTATCAAATTGGCATTCCATGATGCTCACCTTCCCAACACAATTGCAAAAGACAAATGTGTACATAAGCAAAAATGGTGAAGAAAGCTGATAGTGCCTGGTTATTAAAATATATAATACCTGGGATTTTAAAGGCTTGAAAGCAAACAAGAGACCATCGTGCTCAGAAGAAACAAAGCCCACATGAAAGAAGCACACCAGTCTGTGTGACCAAGAGATGTCAAAGGGATCAGTTATCAAGAATTAAAGAACAAAAAAAAATAATCCTATCAATGCAGGCCCACCTTCCTGATATGATTGCTGAAGACAAATGTGTGCATAAGCAAAAGTAGTGAAGAAAGCTGATGCTGCCCAACTATCAAAAGATATAGCATCTGAGATCTTAAAGGCTTGAAGGTAAATAAGCGGCCCTCTAGCTCAGAAGCAACAAAACCCACATGGAAGAAGCACACCAGCCTAGTTGATGATGAGGTGTCCAAGTGTTTTAGTCCTGGTAGACTAGAGGAACAAATTTCAGAGACACGCATATAGGTTTAAGGAAAAGGTTTATGTACAAAAGGAATGGGACATGGAGAAAGCATCCCAGCCCAGTTCAGTTCAAAGTCGTAAGTTCGGTATTAACCCATATGCCTGAAATCAGTCTACCAAGTCTGCTTCCGACTCAGGAAGTCACAGGTCAGTGGGTGCAGAATTCTGGTGCTGGCAGGGGTCTCCCCATGGCTCCTCACTTCCAGGGCTCAGGTCCATCAACAGCATTCCACTCCAGCTTCAGACGTCTGTCTTAATCAGGGCAAAGCCGAGCGGTCTCTCCACTAGCTCCTCCAGCATCTCAGAGGCTGCATTTTGTGTTGCCTGTGGTTAATCATCTCTGAAACTAACTCCCAACAACTGGGGAAGATAGCGTCTCATCTCCACAAGGGAAATACCGCGAGATTTCCCTGGAGACTCAGGTGAAAGCCATGCCCACATAGAGGCCTCATCAGCTACTCAATGACTT
This sequence comes from Nesogale talazaci, assembly GCA_004026705.1. Classification (NCBI taxonomy): domain Eukaryota; kingdom Metazoa; phylum Chordata; class Mammalia; order Afrosoricida; family Tenrecidae; genus Nesogale; species Nesogale talazaci. Next base: position 80,713 of record PVJH01004423.1, read on the forward strand.
TCTCTTGATTAACAGGCCAGACTCCACCCCTACATTTCAATTATAAAATTAACATAAGCACGACTGCCACACCAAGGGATCGGTATCAGGCATCAAAGAACTAAAAAATATATCTTTATAAATGAGGGGCAGTACAGATAGGGGACACAAAGCCCATTTGTAGGTGAAGCAACATCTCCTTACAGAAGGTGATGAGCCAGTCAGAGAAGCAATGATGAAATAGGCAACATGCATCTAGTTCTTAAATGCTTCCCCTCCCCTCTCTCCCACTATCATGATCCCAATTCTACCTTACAAATCTGGGTAGAGCAGAGGATGTACACTGGTACAGATAGGAACCAGAAACATGGGGCTTCTAGAACAGATGATCCCTTCAGAACCTGTGGTGAGAGTGGCAATACTAGGGGGGGTTGAGGGACAGTGAAGTAGAAAGGGGGAACCGATTATAAGGATCTGCATATAATCTCTGCCCTGGGGTAAGGACAACAGGGAAGCAGGTGAAGGGAAACATGGGACGGTATAGAATATGACAAAAATAACAATAATTTATAAATTATCAAGTGCTCATAAGTGAAGGACTATTGGGGAGGGAGGGAAAAATGAGGAGGTAATACCAAGGGCTTAAGTAGGAAGAAAATATTTTGAAAATGATGATGGCAACAAATGTCCAAATGTGCTTTGCGTACAACGGATGTTATGTATGGATTGTGATAAGAGTTGTATGAGTCCCCAATAAAATGATTTTTTTAAAAAAAGAAATCAAATGGTACAATGCATTGGGTAAATCTGCTACACAAGACTTTTTCAAATTATTGAAGAGCAAATATATTACTTCAAGAACTAAGGCCCACCTGGCTCAAGCCACGGTATCTCCTTTGCTTCAGATGCATGTGAAAGCTGGACATTGAATGAGGAAGACAGAAGAAAAATTGATGCATTTGAACTATGGTTCTGGTGAACAATAATGAAAGTACTATGGAGTACCAAAAGAACAAATAAATCTGTCTTGGAAAAAGTCCATCCTGATGATCCTTGGAGGTGAGTTTGGTGACGTTTCATCTCATGTATCATCATCAAAAGAAACTACTCCCTAGAGACGGACAGCCTGCAGGGTAAAAGGGATGGGTTGAGAACAAGAAGAAAGCCCTCAGCAAGATGCACTGGCACAGTGGCTGCAGCAATGAGCTCAGCAATTGTGAGGACGGTGTCGGGCGGGGAGGTACTAGGAGTCGCTATGAGTGAGTCTGAACTGACGTGAGCATTCCTATCAACATCTTTCATAGACATAGATTAAAAAACAGTCTCAACAAAAATACAACCAAGAGAATCCAAACACATATCGAATTTATCATGAGAAAGTGGGATTCATGTCAGGTTCGTTTGGATGGTCCAATATTAGAAAGATAATCAAGGTAATCTGCCACCTAAATAAAGCAACGGAAAAGAAATACGTGATCATATTGATCGACATTGAAAAGTCCTATGACAAAATATAGGAAACATTGCTATTTAACAACCTCAACAAAAGAGAAATAGGAAAGAAATCAATCCCACAAGTAAGGACATGTGTGCAAATCCAATAGCAAAAACGACTCTCAATGGGAAGAAATTGAAAGTTTTCCCATTTCAAACATAAGCCAGAATAGGATATCAATTATCAGCACTTGTATTTAGTACTGTGCTATAAGTCTTAGTCAGAGGGAGTAAGGACAAAAGAGAAATAAAGCATCCAATGTAGGAAATAATAAGTCAAATTCAATTTGAAAATTATATAATCCTATACATTAAAATCTCAAAGATATTGCAATACATATACATATGTGTGTATATATACTAAATACATATATGCATATATATACTAAATACATATTTAGTGAGTATATATATATTAAAAATAATGAACTTTGAACAAAGTGACAAAGTAGAAAATTAATATTTAAAAAATCACTCAGGTCCCTTTACACTGATATTTCTTAAAGTAGGTGATGCTTCCACTTAGGGGACACTGGAAAAATCTGGGTGCATGCAAAAGCAATACATAGACATTATCCTGGATATGAGATTTAATATGAAGGTTCTTAATTTCCAGGGGCTCTGGGTTTTGTTGTATTTTCTGAAAAGGGAGTGATGAGCCAAACAAGCTTGGGAACCTACGTTATATACTAACAAAGAAATCTCTGGAGGGCTGAGCCCCGGTGGCAGAAGTGGTTGAGTGCGGGACTGCAGCCCGCAGTCTTGGCGGTTCAAATGCAGCGGCAGCTCTCAGGAGCGGCACTGGGTAGCGCCCACGTCCACCAGAGGCAGTGATGCTCCCCCCAAAAAAAGAAATCTCTGTTACTCAGGTAAAATCAAGTCCGTTCTATTAGCAAACTTACATACAATATAATGGAACACCGCCCACTGTAGCACCATCCTTTTAATAACCATGTTGAGACCCATACTTTCTGCCACTGTGCCTATCCATCTTGTCAAGGTACTTCTCTTTTCCATGGACTATTTACTTTACCAGGCATTATCTCTCACTCAAGGAATTGGCCCCTTGTAACAAAGTGAACAAATTGGCTGTCCTTACTACAAGATAAAATTTGTTTCTTCTTCTGGCAGTCCATCATAATTTCAGCATTCTTTGTCAACTTTGTATTTCCAGCATATCAATTCTTCTGTCTTCTTTTTCATTTTCCAATTTTCACATGCATGCAACAATTGAAATTACCATGATTTGAATTAAACTGATCTTAGTCCTAAAAAAAAATGGTTTGAGTTGAGTGAACCTTAGTCTTCCACATGAAATCTTAAATGTTAAAGAGATGTTAAAGAGAAATGTTAGAGAAATGTTAAAGAGATCATGTGCAGCAGTTTTCCCTTATATCATGGATCATTTGATTTCTTGATTGCTGTTTCCAGGACTGTTGATTTGGGATCCAAATAAACTGAAAGCCTGAAAAATGCCAATATTTTCTTCAGTTATCATGATCTTCTCTCCTGATCCAATTGGGAGGGGCCTCCTAAAATTAAATGCTTATGTTCATCAAAGTATTTAAACATGATAGTAAAAAGGGAAAAGAGTGGGGGTAAATTGCAGCGACGTTATCAGACAAGGTCTCCAAAATTTAGACTCTCTGAAATGTCAACACTTGAGCAAAACAAAGGCAAATAATGCAATGAAAAAATGGGTTGCAAAAGTGAACAGACACCTCACCAAAGGCTGCATAAAGCAAGCAATAATCACTTGAAAATATAGTCGTGATCATTAACCATTGTTGTTGTTGTTGTTGTTGTGTGCCATTGAGTCAGTTTCAACTTATAGCAATCTTTCATGTAAGAGAATGAAACGTCATTAGCCCTGTGCCATGCTGACAATGGTTCTCGTGTTCGAGCTCATCAATGTAGCCACTTTTTCAATCCATCTTGTTGGAGGGCTTGCTCTTTTTTAATGCCCCACTACCTTATCAAGCATGATGTACTTCTCAGGGACTAGAAACTCCTGACAACATGTCCAAAACACGTGAGACTAAGTGTCTCCATCCTTGTTTCTAGGTTGCACTCTGGTCTTACTTCTTCCAAGACAAATTTGTTTGTGTTTTTCGCAGTCATGGTGCTTTCAATATCCTTTGCCAGTATTGGAGTTCAAATGCATCTGTTCTTCTTCTGTCTTCCTTATTCAATGTCCCATTTTCACAAGGTTATGAGTCAATGGAGAATGCCATGAGTTGGGTCTAGCACACATTGCTCCTCAAAGTAGCATCCTTGCTCTTTAAGGGATCTCTACAAAAATGCAAGAATATCTTATGTCCATAAGATGATCAGAAGACTCAATATTGTGAAAATGTCGAGGCTACTTAATCAATCTACAAATTCAATGCAATCATAATCTAAATTTCAGTATCATTCCTTTAAAAATACATAAATAAATTACCAATTTCATACGGAGAGGGAAGAAGTCCAGGATAGGAAAAGAACTCCTCAAAAAAGAAGAAAGTACCACTTTCCCCTAGCTGGCAGTGCAGAGGCCTCAGGATGCCTGGAGCTCCTGTAAAAGACGTGAACCAGCAGAAGTTCGTCAGAGCAGCCTTCCTCAAAAAGTATGGGAAGCTGAAAGTCCCTGAATTGGGTAGACATAGTCAAGTTAGCCAAGCATAAAGAGCTTGTTCCCTATGATGAGAACAGGTTCTACACACGAACTGCCTCCACAGCACAACACCTGTACTTTTGGGGTGGTCCTGGAGTCGGCTCCATGATCAAGATCTACAGGGGGTGGCAGAGAATGGTGTCATGCTCAGCCACTTCACCCCGGGCTCCAAGAGCGTAGCCTGCCTGGTCCTTGAAACCATGGAGGGGCTCAAGATGGTGGAGAAAGACCAAGACAGTAGCTGCAAACTGACACCTCAGGGACAGAACAATTGGACAGAATCACCAAACAAGTGGCAGTTGCCAACATGGAACATTAGGACAAATGATGCTGAGTTAATAAATGGCCTCATTCATTAAAAAAAAGAAGAAGAAGAAGAAGAAGAACAATAACAACAACAACAACAACAAAGTAGATAGTCCTGACTACCTGACCTCAAAACCAACTATCTGGCCACAGATGTCAAAACAGCCTGATAGTAATATAATGATAGATACATAGACCATTGAAACAGAACAGAAAGTCCAGAAATAAAAACATCCACATACTGACAACTGATTTTTGACAAAGACCCATTTACCATTAAATGGGAAGCAGATGCCCTCTTCAAAAAATGCTGGTAAAATTGGATATCTAGCTGCAGAAGAATGAACCGAGATCCCTGTGGCAGTGACCTAATCTGGTGTCAGTTTGAGGATTAAGAGTGTAGGGATGGAGTCTCGCCTGTCAGTCTGGAGATAGCCAATGAGACCTCTGTCTGGGCATGGCTTTTTCCTGAGAATTCTGGGAAATGTGGCTTTTATTTCCCCCTTGGAGATGAGAGACTTACTACTCAGCCCCTTGGAGATGCTCTACTGACAAGACACAAGGCTCACTCCCTGGGAGACATTGCAGCTGCCAAGACACATGGCAGCATGCTGATAGACCCTGAGCCCTGGAAGCGGGAGCAGCCATGTGGAGATCCCTGCCAGTGTGGAGATGCTTACACCCCACTGGATCCAAGAAATTTTCTACCCACTAACCTGTGACTGTCCTGCATTCAGCATTGTTGCATGTGTATCGTGAGTCTGAAGAGGACTTCATGGATTGCTGTTGGACATATTGGCTTTGTGGGCTTGATCTGGACTGTGCTGGGATGTTTTCTCAATGTTCATTTCTTCTTGGATATAAACCTCTTGTTTTATTCACATATGCATGTTTATGAATTCGTTTCTGTAGTCTACCCAGACTAACATAATCCCTTTCTCACCTGATGCACAAAAACAAACTCAAGGTGAATCAATGACCTAAGTGTAGAACCCAAAGCTATCAGGATCATTGATGAGAAATGGGACAAATCTAAATGCCCAAGGGAAGGCACATCAAAGATTTCATTTAAAAGGTAAAAAGAGAGCCCAGAAATTTGGGAAAAGATATTTAGTAACAAAATAAAGGACAAAGGACTAATTACTAAAACCTATAGTATATTACAAGCCTACAACAAGGAAAAAACTAACACACTCTGAGAAGATGAGCAAAGGACCTGAACAGATGATTCACAAAGGATGACACCAAATGGCTAATAAACACCCGAGGAAGTGCTCCCAGTCACTAGCCATCCAGGAAATGCAAGTCAAACAACTATGAAATTTCATCCAACACCCATCACTGGAACCCAATTAAAAAACCGAGAACAACAAATGCTGGGCAGGGTATGGTGATACTAGACCTCTTATTCACTGCTGGCAGGCTTGTAAATATGTACAACCTCTGGAAGATAGTTATGCCCCAGCGGGGATGATGAATAAGACCCTCTACTTTAAATTAACAGGATGTTTTGAAAGGGAGCCAAAGGCAGATTACAAAAAGCAAACATAGATCCAAGAATGGTTTGGGGCTTGCACCAAACCCTAGCTAAAACTTAGGAACAATTACTTCTTACATCATGGCCTTGCTTGGTACCGGCCCTCAGGAAAGAAACACAGGAGATATGGGTACTAAAGCAATATGTGGTGACGAAATTACACGTTGCCTGGTTAACAGATAAAATAGCTTTGTTCTTACAACCTGGCACTCTGTGAACCACCGTAATTATCGACACAAAATAACCCCCTCCCAATAGAAACATGCATGAAGGAAGACAATGGTTGGTGTAAGAATTAAAAATATTAATAATGTATAATTTTTCAAGGGGTGACCAGGGTGGGACAAAGAGGAAAAAGGAGAAACTGACACCAAGGGCTCAAATAGAAGTTAAATGTTTAGAAAAAGATGGTGGCAACATATGTAAAAATGTGCTTGATATAATTGATGTATGAATTTTTGTAAGAGCTGTAAGAGTCTCCAATAAAACGATCTTTAAAAAATATATATAGCATCTGAGGTTTGTCTCCAAATAAGCAGCCATCTAAGTGAGATGCCAACTAAATCCACATGAAAAGGACACCTACATCCGTCACAGAAGGACTGCAAATCAAATAATCCAAAATCAAAGGAAGGAATAGTATCAGAGTCTAACCTGTGAGAATCTGGTTGGTGGAAGGCTGTGTATGTCAGTGGGAGCCCAAGATACCTTTGTGGGAACTACATTGGGAATAAGCCTCAGGGAATAAGCCTCTACACCATCTGTTGTAGAGGGATGGGAGGAAAGGGCGTAACTAAAAAGAGTGCATTCGAGAGGGGAGTATAGAAGGTCAAAGGGATAAACTTGACTTGAACACTTAAAACCTTATCAGTTGATCCTCTTTCTGATATACACTGGACCTGATCTGGTTTTCAATATTTTCTGTATTTTTGCTTGTTCAGATTGGGGTTTAGATGTGTTATGTCTTGAAGCTGTGTTTTCTGTTTCTTCCATGTAGAAACCAAAGAGTGATGAACCTAAAGGGAGAGCAAGTAGAATAAGTGTTTTCTGGGGTGGGTGGTTACAGTGGTGTGGGGAGTGGGTTAAAGGGAGCCAATATCAAGGAATCCAGGAAGGAAAAGGATGCATGGAAACTGATTGTGATAGCTATTGTACAGTATTGCTTGAAGTGATTGGACTATGGAATGATGTGTGTATTGACTCCCAGTAATAATAAATTTTAAAAATTATGAGTGGTATTTAATCCAAGTGACAAATGTGAAGGAAATTGGCAGAGAAGTAAGTGCTTTCTGTCTTATCCTTCGAAGGCAGTTCATCATCTCTCTTACTCCATGACACAGCCATGATCCAGCACCAGTGGAAGAGAGCAGGATCTCAGTAGGCCGCTGGCCTAATTAATTGACTGTTTTGTCCTAGCTTACTCCAAGGTTGCCAAGAAAAGCCCAAGTTCCCCTTCTTCCTGGTCTGCCTGTGACCTAGTCCAATCCTTGGAAACCAGTGCCCAACTCTATCTTGCAGGAGCCATTGCAGAATACAAGATATGCCATACACTTCTCTCCTCAGTGTGTGGCTCTTACTGGCCATGGTGGGCATGGGGTAATCTGGTGTTTCCTGCCTTCTGTAGGTGAGTGGTGTGTCCCAGGGTGCTTTATGGAGCCTATAATCAGAATTCCCTGCTCTGTATTTTAATAGTAATTATATACTTGTAATAATAACCTTAGAAACACATCAGAACTGTAATTTCATAAATATTTTTCTTAGAAACCAACCAAGCAAGCTAATTATATAAAGAAAAATAGAACAAATATGTACAAGTAGTATATGAAGATAGAACATATGCTATTCAAATTGGAGGCGAGCTGTTACTTTACCCTGACTCTACTCTAGCCTTGATAAAATAGTTTTTAAAAGAAGAAGACTATTATGATACTTACTCTATAACTAAAGAAAGTACTCCAGAAGGGGAAGAATTATCTTTTAAAAATCTTTCAGTGTGAACATTAAATGTTAGCTATTTTATTAAAAAATTTAATAAGCACTAAGTTACCCAAATAGACATCTAATGCATCTTCTAACTTGTTTTTCTTATTACTTTGTTTTCACTTTGAAAGGGAAATGATTTATTACAATACCAGAAAGACTAGCAATCATCCAACCCAGAGACATGTCTGCAGTTTCCATTCTAAGGCATCGCATGGTAGGCATCAACAGGGAAATGTCCTATTTAACAGAAAAAAATACATATAAAACAAAATCACAGGAAATGCTTTCTATAACCTACCTTTAAGATTTGCTATATGTGTTAGTCTGGATTCTCAAGAGAAGACCAGTGACTCTTCTATGTGTGCGTATATAAAAAGAGATTTATGGCTCACAATGTTGTAGAAGCGAGTAAGTCCAGTTTGGTTCAAGTCTGTGGGTCAGATGGAATCTACAGACCTCTTGAAAGCCTGTAGCCACAGAGGCTATTGAACGGAAGAAGGAAAATGAAGCAGGAAGCCCACAGGCTGGTGGATGAAGAGCTGAATGAATCCATGGTCAGCTAAATGAATTCAGCTGGCAGTTCCCTGCTGGTTGCTGAGATCAGAATGCACTATAAGAGGAGACTGAAGAGTCATATGTGGGATCCATATCCCTCGGTAGAAGTCAGCTGGTTTCTACACAGTGTCAATTTACTCTAAGGGAGGCAACACCCTGAATGAAACCTCTCTCAAGCATTCTCCCCATTACTGCTTGGCTGCATCACAGGAGATCAAATGATGGAGTTGACCACATATGTTCATTTATAGCATGAGGATCTGGACCCACCCAATTTCACTTAAAACCCAATGATCACAGATGTGCCGACACAAATTCTTGCTATATATTGGCTCCAAATGGGTGAGAGAAGAACGGTAATGTTAGTGGATGGAGTAACTTTGCCGTTGCAATCTATTTATGCTTCTTATTAGTGATTTGTTTCTAATTATATTTTGTATACTGAAAGGGACAGAGGTGGTGGTGGTTGGGAGGCACGGGGATCATCCTAAAGAAGATGTTAAATCTCTAGTTATTGTGGTAAGGTCAAATATAAAAGTAGCCTTATCAATTTTTACTTCCAGTTAATTATTTAAAGGCCAACATTGAAGGGATTAAAAAAGGGAGATGTTCTCTTTATATTACGTTGCCTGCTATGAATTATTTCAGTTAGAACCGAATAAGAAAGCAGCAACCAGAGCTGAGCTTTTAGCAACTAGCTCTGTAATAATTATGTCAAAAGCTGGCCTCGGGTCTATGTTTCTCAACTTGGATGTAGCCCACAAGGCAGGAAGCCAGGCATCTGCACAGCCACAAAACAAACATGGCATCTTTCTCTGAGCTCCAGGAAGCCCGAACTCATTTTAAATATGTCTTTATATTTAGACAAACATGAAAATATACCCAAATTAAGAAGAAATTGTGCATGAATTTTCAAATAGAACAAAATTTTCAAAGTAATGGTAAGCTGATTTTAATAGGCCTCTGAAGGATAAACTCCCACCAGGTCATCAGGGAATACTTTCTTTCCAAAGTATAAGAACAGAATTACATGTGGCCCAACACCACCACTGCTAGTTACAAATGGAAGAGCCAGCAGTAAGGACTCAAATAGACATGTGTGCATGCCAGCATTATTCACGTGGTCAAAAGATAGAAATAACTCAAGCGTTCATCCACAAATAAATGAATGCATGAAATGTGTTGCATAGCACACAGTGGAATAGTATGCAGCCAGAAAGGGCAATAGAATTCTTTATGCTACAATTTAGATGCACCTCAAAAACACTGTGTAAAGTAAATATGCCAATAACAAAAGGGCAAAGATTATTTAAGCCCACTTGTATGAAATAGCTAGAACAGAAAAATTCTTAGGCACGAAAATTCGTTAATGGTTGCGAGTCTTTGGAGGTGGGCGGGAATGGAGAGGTGATGCTGAAGGGGAGCTGGGTTTCCGTGCAGGGTGATGTGAAACATACGGAAATGCATCACACTAAGAACAGGGTAAGTGCAATAGATGTCACTGAATTGTATACTGAAAACAGGTAAAATGCTAAACTTTTGGTTGCATATATATCATCGCAATAAAAAGCTGTAAGAAAAAGGGCTTTGTACAATTATTTAAGGCCTAATTGACTATGTGTGCTGCTCCCTGCCCATCGTTCCCTCAGTGTGTCCTGCTCTTTGCAGGGCTCCTGCACTAGCCCTCAACTTGAGCTCCACAAAGATAACCTCAGGACCTTCAAGGACCTGTTAAGAAATCCCTCCTTGGAACTTTCTATTCAGGCCCTAATAAAGCTCAGATGCCAGCTCCTCTAACTTCAAAGTGCATTAAATCATGCTCTAACTCTCCCAAGCTCACTTACACTTCACACATTATCTCATCACAGAATTAAAGACGTGGCTCCAATTAAAGCAATCCAGACAAGAAAGCTGGTACAGAAGATCGTTCTTCTACACATGCCCCATTCTCCAACTAGTCCCTTGCTCCTCCTTCGCAGGACTTGGGAGGATATCTCTGAAGGAAAGCTCATTTTCTGGCAACAGGCAGGGTAAACCATGTAAATCTGATCTGCTTTACCTGGATATATGCAAGCTACTTGATTCTGGGGCCCCCCTCTCATTTCTTTGGTGGAAGTGCTGTTCAGAATGAATTCTGCCCGGCTCAGATCAGCGCCTCAGCACAACTCATGAGGCACAGCATCTTTTAAATATTCATATTCTGCTCCTGGGAAGATCATTACTATTCCAGATCAGAACTATTCTAATGCGTGCAAACATCAACATTTCCCAGCATAATTCATTACGCATCCATTCAGGTAGGTGCTCAAATAAGCAATCTATGTGCATGCCAAGGTCTGCCCTCCCCCACCAGGCTGGAGTTTCAGGCGCATGATGTAAAGAGGACCCAGTCCTCTTTCTTTTTAACTGCAGACATGAAGTACATAGATGCTTGGCACACCGTAATTGTTGTTTCAACATCCCTTTGTAATGTAGCAATCTGTCATAATGTCTTTATCACCATGCCAACTGGAAGGACTCTACAGTTCCCTCAGATCGGAAAGTTGAAAAACAATGACTCAAAAGGAACCACATTGATTTACATTTCATTTCCATAGTGGTAAAGAGCAAGAAGCCGTTTGGGTGCATTTCCTAGCCCGTTGTGAATGCTGAGGTGTGGAGCCTATTCCGAATTTATCTGTTCTGGTGGAAGAGCGAGCACACAGCCCCGCCAGCCCCCTAACTGTCTTTGGGGCCAGGCTGAGGGGCGATGCCGCACAGAACAGAACTTCTAGGAAACGCTTCCGTGTCAGGTTACAAATCAGCCTTCCTCTGCACACGAGCCCGGGGCCACGGTTTAGCCCTCTCCTCCCACTAGGGCTTTGTCTCCTGGTTGTTGATGCTCTTCCCACTATGGCTTTCTTTTTGTTGTTCGGGTTTGTTTCCATTTTCTCTAGCGCTCTCTGTCCTGGGGGAAGTCAGACAGCAGGTTCTCTCAAGGTCAGCCTCATTTACATGAACCTGACACCAGTGAACTTCACTCCTCCTCCCCCAGCAGCACCCCCCCGCCCCCCCACGGTTCCCACCCCCCCACCCAGCCAGCCTGAATGTCTGCCAGCTGGGCTGATGCAAAGCTAACTGCGAGAGTCGCAGACGTCGATGTTCTGGGCAGAGAGCTGAAGTGCAATTCGGAGCACAGCGCCCGGGGATGCGAGAGCCTTCCTGATTGATTGCACTGCTTATCTGCCCGGGCTTTCTCCCTGCTCCCTCACTGAAGGCTAGACAGGGTCTGTTGGATTTAAAACTGCCAGCGAGTAGAACAGGGTTTCAGAATTAAAATGCATTCACGGCTGGCAGGGGCGGCACAGGACCGGGAGAAGGGTGAGACCCTCCTGACCTTCATTCATCACGCTCCTGTTTCCCTAACATTAAAAGACACAGCAGTTTCTAAACCTAGATGATTTCTGAATACAGGATATGTCACCTTTTGAATACCAATCATAGAACGCAGCAGATAAAGGAAAGGGGGGGGGAGGGTAGAGAATTTACATGGCGTATTTGTGGCTGTAAATCCTGAGAAATTTGGGAAATTAAGGTTTTCTCCCCCCTTTCTTTCACAAAGCATGTGAAAGCATTCTTTTCCTCCTAAATGGATTTAGTCTAACTGCCTAATTCATTATGCTAAAACCATGAAGCAATTTCCTGTTCAAAGCCCAGCTCACAGGCTCTCTGTTGTCAAGTATTTGAATTTCAGATTAGAAATGTGTTCATTTGGATAGCTTGAAAGGAAAGCTTTGTTGTCAGCTTTGCTTTATGTTCTGCCAGAAGCCAAATCCCTCCTCTTCAGCAGTCACCAGCAAAATACCAGACCTTGACTCTGGACTCAATATCTTGAAACAAACACAAACACCTCTGGCCCCTGTGGTCAAAGCAATGGCTTGAGCTTTGCATTCCCTAATAATAAAATTCCCTCTGACGATGAATTCTGACAGATGATTGGAGCAAATGTTCAGGGTCTCCACTCTGTCTTCCTGCCCACCTCACCCCCATATCTTCATAACACCCCATAAAGAGAGAGAGATACCTGCCAGAATATCCTGTAGAGTAACTTAGCTCTATTCGTAACGGAGCTGTTTGTTATAGAACAGTGGACTGAAGTGGGGGCTGCATTTTTCTCAACCTTCAGCTTGTCTGTCACTCAACGTCATTTACAATGTGCAACACTGTCCTGTTCACTTGCCATTACCAGTGACGTTCTCCCTTTATTGATCTTAGAAAAATATACACAGCTGCTCACAAAGTCAAAGGTCATGTTTCTAAACTGGGAAAACAAAATCGCGGAGGGGGGAGGGGCAACCCTCCTGCTCTTTCTATAAGGAGAAAAAGAAAATATACACTTGATTAGCTAATCACCACAGAGGTCCTGGTACTAGGTACAAGTTCAGGCAACCAAAAATTTTTTTTTGGGGGGGGTGCATCACTGCCCTCTGGAGGTCGTGGGAGCTACGCAGCGCTGCTCCTGAGATCCGCCGCTGGATTTGAACCGCCATGCCCAAGAGCCGCAGTCCCTTACTCACCTGACGCCACCGGGGCTCAGCTCCCAGGCAACCAAATTTTTGCAGAGATGTTGACATTTCTGATGCTTTATGATTCAATGGCATTGTCACAGTTTATCATTGTAATTCCATTGTGACCCTCTAATTCTTTTTAATCAAGTAATATTTACTAATTTTAACTTTACTCCAGTTAACAACACATACATTATCTCAGGTACACTTACATAGTCTTTTTGATTAGCATTCTTACTAGGAGTAGATATTTGTTTGATGCTTTCCAGTTTGCACAGTGCTTGGATGGGTCTTCACATGGACTGTATTCTGTGAATATGGAAACTGGTCTTAATAGTTGCATGACACAAAAAGTGCTGCGCAGGGTAGAGTTTCAAACCCAGCACTTCATCTCCAGATTGTCTAAATGCATTACTAAATCATCCTAGCTCTGACTTTGATCTTGACCCTTGAATAGGCATAAGCTATTCCCATAGTCTCTCTGTGGTCTTCTTTTGCGGCCAAATAAGATGAAACCTACATCCAACTGGCTCACCCCTACAGATATTATTTTCATTTTTTTATTGAATGACATTACTTGGAAATATTTCCAGTGCTTCCAATTTGAAAATAGTAGTTTCTAAGTGAATTTCAAGAAGTCTTGGTGACACAATGGCTAAACACTCAGCTGCTAACTGCAAAGTCACTGGTTGGAACCCTCTGGCCACTAGACATGACAAAGATGCTGCATTCTGCTTGTGTAAAGATTACAACTTTGGAGGCCTTTGAGACCATTAAACAATGTGCTGTGGGGTCATTGTGAGACAAAATCAACTTCATGGTTATCAAGTACAAGTATGTGGATTTAAACTATCAAATTTAATGATGCCAAAGTAAAAGCAGATCATTTGTCATTTACATCTTTCAATAAGAGAAAAAAAGAGAAAATAATAACAATTTGTCAGCTTACTGTGGCCACAATTCAGTTCATATTACAAAAGAAGAAAGAGTGAAACTTGGGAGAAATTAAGAGAATTTAAGCAGTGGAATTGCTTTTCAAGCAATCCTATATATTTTTTTGTGGGCATCACTGACCCCTGCTGGGAGTAGGAGGCCCAGACTTGCTCCTGGAGAGCTGCTGCTGGATTTGAACCGCCAACCCTGTGGGCCACAGTCCCGGACATAACCACTACGCCACCAGGGCTCAGCCCAAGCAATCCTATATTTTAAAAAAAGAAAATATGAAACCACTTCCTCATCTTCCATCTCCACATATCCCTGGGCCTATTGTGCTCCACAAGGCCATCTTTGGAACGTCTCTCTTTTCCTGAATTGGCGAGTAAATTTCACAAATAAGTCAGACAAGTTAAACAAAACTATCATTCTGATCCATGATTCTTTTATCCAACAAAATAGTATGGTAGTCTGATACTGTAATTCCATTCTGAGCGTGAAGCCACAGTTTCACACATCAATTGCGTGGAAAGAAAATGACACAGGAGAAACGTGGTTTTCACCACAATCCACAGCCATTACCAACTGGCCTTCTGCCATTTCTGTCGATTTTCAGTAAAAAAATTTAAGTAAGTTTTCCCCCGGCATAGCCTTTTTTCTACTTTTCCTTCTTGAAATAGTCTGATAATGCTGTGGTGTGTGTGTGTGTGTGTGTGTGTGTGTGTGTGTGTGTGATTCTTCCACGGTCAGTAGCGTGATCGTGACGAGTTTAACTTTCACAAGCAATGACATCCTGAGAATACATACCTTTCCTTTGTCTACAAGGCTGATCTCAGGGCAGACACTGACTTCATCATGCGCCTTCTAATCTCCGGCCCTCCTAACCCCACCTTTGCCATCACCTCCAAGAAACATAAGTGGACAGTGCTGACCACCATGGATTTCTCTCTTGTGAATTGGCTCTTGTGGAAATCAGTGTTATCTTGATGACTATTAATGCTTAATCCTCTATAAATTTATGCCCTGGACTAGTGTTTCCTAAAAGTCAGTACTCTGGCTTCTCTGTCTTCCTGAGTCCAGAGGCATTTGAAAGTAACGACTATTAAAGTAGGAGGCCCAAATGGTGCCATGGCGAAGTGCTTGACTGCGGACCCAGAAGGTCAGGCATTCAAGCCCTCCAGCTGTTCTCTGGGGAAAAGAAGTGGCAGTCTGCTCCCATAAAGATGACAGCCTTGGAAACTCTGCGGGCAGTTCGACCCTTTCCTGGCGGGTTCTTTTGCATCAGAAACAACTCAATGGCAAGAGTTTACCACGCAAGTGGAAATGAAATATTAAATTATGCGACAGCTGGGGAGGGACAGAGGTCGGAGAGAAGCATACATGGGCGGGCTAGCTCTCAAATCTGAGTCCTGAGTCACTTCCCAGCAGAGCCAAGGAATCCCTGACTGCTTTCCCCTCCCCTGCCCCCCCCCCCACTATCAGCTCCCATTAAGCATGATGCGAAAAGCAGGGATGTGACACAAAAGGCCCCGTCCTCAAGAAGCTTATTGCCACAGTCCAAAATGGAACAGGTGGTGGTGACAGCCCTAAGAAGACTCGTGGGCCCCACTGCATGGAGCTTCTCTCTGTCACCAGGGTGGTCTCAACCCTGTCACCCTGGTGAATCTGAAACTACAGCTTCCCAAACCCCTTTCCCTGTCTGATGCCATGCTAAGAGTTGGCACAAGATTTGGGAGAGAGAAGTGAAGCGGCAGCCATTGTTCTCTGCAGGTGGCTGAGGTTAGAGTAGAGACCAGTTCAGAGGTACCAGCAGATTTCAGCTTATCCTCACTCTCCCCCGCCGAGTATCTGGCTCTTCTTTGTGACTGCCAGTGCCGCTAATGAGAAGCCATCCCCACCTTGCCACCAGACACTTGGCTGCAGACCTAAGGAAACAGTTGTCACCAGAGGTGATGGCTGCCATTGGCTCATCTCCATCTCCTTTCACGGCCCCACCCCATCAGCTGGCACTGCCAGCTTCCTGGGTTCTTGGGTAAAATGTGATTTGCCCACCAGCTCCTGGGTTCCAGCACTGATGACTTTCCTCTGATCTCCCTTTTGGCCCTTCGGGAATCTCACATACCCTGAGTCTCCCATTATAACACAAGGCCCTGGTCTTGTAACGAATTCTGATTGCATAGAATGCCAGCGGGCTTACTAACCCACCTAATAGGCATACCTTATGGTGACTAGCTGTGGTAGTAAACATCGTGCTGTCTCAGTGAGTGACGAAGGGAGGAGAGAGGGAACATTGTGCTGTAGTTCAGCTCTCCAGCCCCTTTGCTCCTGATCACCAGGTGTGCTGATTTGGGATGGAATCAACTGTTTTGTGGCTATTAAATAGGATTAGCATTCATAAGAAACTAAGTTATTATTACCTGAGTTAAAGCAGAGACTACTGCTTCCACCAACTAAGACAATGACTGTATCGATCATGAATGGAACACTCTTCTTCCCCTGCCCCTTTTGAAACCACATGGACGGATCATAGCGATATCGGTCCTTTCCCATATTCCTTGGCAACCAGAGGTGTATCTAAGGGAGGGCATGTCTGACATAGACCCTGGGCAGGCCACTTGTCAGTTTAAGTTTCTTTTACTCCCGTGTGGCATGGGGGAAGACAGCAGGGGACCAGGTACAAGTCAAAAGGGGCTTGGGAGAAGGTATAGAAAGCATCATGCACCCACATATCTAAGGCACCTGACCATGGCAGCAGGAATAAAGAGGGGACGGCGTTTCTGTGGACCCTGTGCAACTAGGGACAGTTATTCATTTTGACACGGGGGTGAGTGGTGGGGGCAAGGGGCACAATTTAGAGATTTCCCCTGGTCATTCCATTTGGGAAAGATACAAGTTTATAGAGCATTTCTCAAATGCTCCTTATCCTCACTATGCCCCTGTTGTAAACACAATCTGATATATTTCACCTTGAGCCTTCGATCAATTCTAGAATGTTGATGAACTCCTCTATCCCTAAAGATATCTTTTCTTGTCTGAAAAACAAGTGATTTCATATTCAACTTTGGCTCACAGCCTTGCTAGGTCTCTCATTAAAATAAAGGGGAGATCAATAATGAGGTAAAGGTAAGCCATTTTATGGGCTGATGGGTGGGTACAGTATGAACTCTGGAGAACTTAGGGAACATTGACCTACAGAACACATTGCCAGTTCAAATCCAGATGTGCCTTAGAACACACAGTTCACATTCTGTTTCTGAGAAGCTATAGAAAACCCTATGAGGTGCTTCACCTCTGCGCCCACGAGGTTCCAATGCGAGAGAAGTCAGGTGGCCACAACAAGAGAATCCACATCAAGGAAGCACCGAGTGAATGAGAGAAGAGGAGATCTCTAAGTAGGGAAGTGGGCATGGGGCAAAACCCACACTTATTCTGATTCAAGAGGAAGGTGAATTGATAGGCATATGTCATAATGATTATAGCTAAGAATGTTACTCTCCAAGAGCATTCTGCAACAGATGACAGAGCCCTCAGCATAAACTCAAAGGTCAGTGACTCTGTACTTCTCATATAAGACGAAAGTGCAAATCTAGGTCAGAAATTGACTCATTTAATGCAGTCAGTAAGTGTCAGGTGAAGAAGTACATCCTTGGAAGACTTATAAGTAAAGAGAAATAAAACACCAAGATTAGACTCAGCCTCATTTAAAAGATGTTCAAAGACATTCTAAACCTATTCACATTAACCATTGTGTACCAAGTACTCCAAGAATCTTATTTGTTCATATCCGACAATATTACACCATTTCAAAAGATTGTCTAATTAATCTTACGCTTTCAGTGATTTTCCCAGCTTAATATATTAAATACCTATAAACCTTGACAACAAGAGGGTATTAAAACAGATACGAGCCAATATTTAGTTTCTACAGGTACGGTTGCCAGGCAACCACCATACTACAACACACAGGACTGTCATTATGGATCAATCTCCCTCTTCTTTAACTCCTTCACTGCTGAAATGAAAAGCATCCATCCTCCAGGCACTGTTCCTGACAAACATCTCTTTTAAAAATTGCAGAATGAGAACTGGAAAAAAAGATCCCATATTAGTAGAAAATTCTTTTCATTATAGAGAATGCACTTATAGCAAGAAAATTCTATGACTAAAAAGATAATGTCGATTATTAAACTTTACAATTAGATATGTAAATTATTTATTGTAAATAAATGTGAGGCACCAGGGGTCCTACTTACAACAGAATAGGTGCTGTCTTATTCATAGTCTGGTTACTGCTCAGCTTTCCTCCTTGCTAATTTCATCCATACCACTCAGCGGATGACAATTTTATATCATAAGAGGTCCCCTGGTAGTGGATATTAATTTATAATAGAGGGGAACAGCAGGGAGAATTTTTTTTGTGTGCTCCTTGCCAGTAAAACACACAAACTGCTCCCTGGAGGCACATACAGTTATATAATAAAACATTAGTGATGGCACTAGAGTTAATAAGAGATATAATATACAATACAACCATATATAGTATATATTAACAACCCACAAAAGGTATTGTACATACTACAGGAACACTGCCAAGATAATTTATGTTTTATGCTTTCTTGCAGTTTAAAAAAGCATAGCTTCAGAAAATAAGCAATGAATCCCTTAAGGGATTCAAAATTATCTGAGGTCAAATATCTGAAGACCATTTTTTTCCAGTGAAGCATAAAACCTAAAATTGTCTATTGTTGTCTCTAAACCATAATAGCACTGCCAGTAACCAAGGGATAAAATAAATGTTTCCAACGTAATAGAAAACATTAAGCTAGATTAGTGGTTTCCATAGTTCCTTAGATGATTCCTATTCCACATGCAAAATGTTTTCAATTTTATTCCCTAAAATATAAAAAGCATAATATATCTACTCTAGGCTATTGAGAAACATTTATTTAGGACCTAGTACTTAATATAAGGTCCCTTTGCATTTTTATCACGAGATAACCAAACTAAGTCTGTAGCTATGGGTCATTCCAACACGTGTTGTTGTTCTTGTTGTTGTTGCTGTTGTTTGTGATGGGTAGGTTTGTTATGCCAACATGGCCACAGAAGATTGGTGGGTCTGTTGTGACGGCACAGCCAATGAACACGCGGGATGAATTGAAGGGCAGAGATAGGAAGGGCTTGGCAAGTCCCACCCTCTCTCTTGCTTCCGAATCTTCCGACCAGAAAGCTGCCTTGTTCGTCCTGTTCCTCGACCTCCAAGCAACACTACCCGTGGGACACCTAATCGTGGACTGTGTTGCTGTGAGTTGAGGATCCTCCAAGCCCTACTTCGCCACACTCCTGGGATATACATCTCTTGAGCTGGGCACTGTTGACTCTGTCATCTGGCCGACTGTTGGCAACCTGCTCTGCTGTTTGCTGCCTGTGACCAGATAGCCTGAATTGCTCTACAGAGGACTACTCAGTGGCCCTCAAGACTTGAAGGATTGTCAGTCTTCTAGCTTCCAAATGCAAGTGAGTTACACCGAGCAATCTGTACTGCCTTATAGATATTTAACTGTTTTTTATCTTATATACCTTTCTCTATATATAAATATATAAAAAGAATTTCTAGTGTCCTGATTTTTATTTCTCTAAGATAACCCTGCCTGACACAAGATAATAATGAGGTCCGATCCACCTTATAGTGAACAACAGAACCAAACACTGCCCATTCCTGTGTCATCCTCACAATCGCTGTTCGAACCCATTGTTGCAGCCACTGTGCCAATTCATGTCCTCTAGGCTTTCCTCTCTTTCACTGACCCTCTACTTTACCAAACATAATGTACTTGTCCCCAGACTTGGCTCTTCTGAAACATGCCCAAAGTACATGAGACACTGTCTCCTCATCCTCCTGTCTACAGAGCATTCTGGCCATACTTTCCTAAGACATTTGCTTATTCTGCTGCCTGTCCATGGTGCTTTCAATGTTCTCCAGCAGCACAACACAAATGCATCGAGTCTTTTCCAGTCTTCTTTGGTCTATGTCCAATTTTCACATGCATATGGGACCACTGAAAAAATTATGACTTGAGGCAGCCTCACCTGAGACCTCAAAGTAGACATCCTTGCTTTCCAGCACTTTTAAGAGATTCAGTGGGACAGAGGGCACCAAAGCAATGCATGTTTGTTTTCTTGACTGCTGCTTCTGTGAACATTGACTGTGGAACTAAGCAACATAAAGTCCTTGACAACTTCAGGCTTTTCTCCACTTATCTTGTTGTTGACCAACTCATACAGACCCTTTGGAACAGACTGTCATATCTTTCTCCCTCAGAGTAGCCAGTGTGTTTGAACCACAAACCTTCTGATTGACAGTTATGTGTTTAACCAAGTGCAAAAACACCTATTGATGTTGAGTCTATTCTAACTCATATTCATCTTAAAGGGCACCATACAACTTCCCCATAGGGATTTCAAGGCTATAACTCTTTATGGAAGCAGAGTGTCACAACTTTCTGCTACTAAGCAGTTGATAGATTAGACTGCTGACATTTCAGTTAGCACCTGAGCACTTCACCGCTGTGCCACCAGGGCACTTACTCTAGTCGTACTCCTGACAAAAACAGCATTCAAAAATATCTCTCTTAAGAGGGTGGGAGTGAGAGTAAGAATGGAAGCTGTTAACATTATGACTCAACTTGATGGGATTGAACAACAGAATTGTATGTGAATTGTGAATTGATATATTGGATTGTGTAAGATATGGGGAAACCACCACCAAAAACTACAATAGGCTTTAAAAAAAAAGGAATACGCGTTCCTGCGGGTATGGTCGGGGAGGGAAGGGGCAAATGAAAGCTGATATCAAGGAGTTCAAGAATGAAGAAAATGTTTTGAAACTGATTAGGGTAGCAATTGTAAAACACTGGCTGATGTAATTGAACTATGGAATGTTATGATATCTGTAAGAACTCCCAGTAAAATGATTTTTAAAAAATTAAAATCTCTCCCTTATTATTGAAGGTCTTTAAAATAGTTTGCTCAAATAATGTTACAATGGAAAAAATGAAAGTGTCTATGAAAAGTGACATGACAGAAATATCAGGGAAGTCTCAAAAAAAACAGGTGTTTTTGTTTCAACACAAGTTGCACCTTCAATGAAGAGCTGAAGCTATTGCTGTTTCTAAAGGCGAATATCTTACTGAGCTCTTTGAGCCAATTCCTCCAGGTTGTAGCTTCTTCTAAGAATTCTCATCTTCACTCCAGATTTACTGAGTCAGAATCTACATTTTAACAAGACAGCACCGCAGGCCCACTCCAAGGTTATTCGTATGTATATGGATATATAAGAATTTGTAAGCATTCTGGGTGTCTGTAAGAATCACCTTGGAATCTTGTTAAAATGTAGATGCTGACTCAGTGTTTCTAGGATGGAAATGAAAATATTCCTCTGGCAATCCAGCCAGAATGGGCCAGTTCAAAACCCTGGTCTAGTTCTAAACAAATAGCAATATATTTCCACAGCAGCAAATTATGTGTACTTTACAAATCTAGGCCAGCTAGATGGTCCCAAAAATAAAGAAACCAAAGTACACACGTTCTATCTTCGAATGAGCCTATTTAGCAACAACAGCAACAAGAAAAGACTATAGGTGAGTTTACCCTTTCAATCCAAACAGGTCTGAAATTTCCTAGTTCATGTTTGAATAGTTTTTCAAATACAGTAGTGGTTCTTCTTGCTGGACATCTCAACCTGGTAAACTCCATATATTTGGACTCCCACTTTCACATCAGTATCAATGCTCTACTAATTTTCAGTAGCAATTCAAATCTATCTCCTGAGTTGCATAGCCCATTCTCCAACAGCCAATAAGATATAACCCATGGTATGTACCACCAGTCAACTCAATCATTCTACCATGATTCCTTGTAGTATCCACCAAATATTTTATTTCTTAGGATGAAAAACACCTACACCACAGAGTTGGAGGCCTGGAGGTAGAGTGGGTTAGAAGAGGATTTGCTAAACACAAGGTCAGCAGTTCAAAACCTTCAGCAACACCACACAAGAAAGATGCAACGTCCTCCTCCCACTACAATTTACAGTCTCAGAAACCCACAGGGGCAGTTCTGTTCTGCCCCGGGGATCTCTTTACGTCAGAGTTGACATGATGACAGTGAGCTGAGCTGAGCCATGCTGCCTAGAAAACCAAGAAGTAGGTACTCACATATTCACATGTCACTCTCCCAAAGTAAACAGAGAGGGAGAGAGAGAGAGAGAGAGAGAGAGAGAGAGAGAGAGCATTAATATGATATCAAAGCAAGTCTGACTTGCTTAATATTTCACTCATCATTATTCATAGCATATATAGGTATATATAACTCAAACAGAATGAAATGGCAACCCTGAACGCCTGGGATGTTTTGTTTTGTTTTGTTTTTAAGGTGAGGACAAGCACATAATTTCAATAAAGAGAATCATCTGAGATGCTTTTCACATTGTTGTTGACTATCATTTTTCCTGATAATTAAGAAATAAATCGCTGTAGGACAGGAGTTAAATTGTATTGATTGCTCTAGTTACTTTTCCACATAATCTCAGAGCAAAATTATCAAATGAGGCAAATCCATAATCTATAATGAATGTAATTAAAAGAACCACGAATTTAAACTACTTTACATAGACATTGCATCTGATTAATATAAAATTGATTACCTCCAAGTAATCAACCATCTAGACTTTTCAAACAAACATGATACTTGCAGAAATGGAGAAGACAAAACAGTGCGCCTGGCACAGCAGAGGCAAAGCTTCAGCTGTTCACGGAAAGGTGGATGGTGGGAAGCCACTAGTCACTCAAAAGAGAAATATATGGCATTCTGCTTCTCTGAAGATCACAGTCTAAGAAATGTGATGGGGTTGTTCTAGGTTATGAACCAGAATCAACTGGACTTCAACGAGGGTACCATTTGGACATGAAGCATTTACAAAAATAGTGTATTTGACATTTGCCAAATTGTAATCAAAGGTCATTTGTGATTTCTTCTTCATAGCATCAGAGAAATGTTGCAGAATGCAGACAAGAAATCAGAGTTATTAAGAGCTTATAATATCCAGTGGGTTTATGGATGTTGTAAAATGTGTTAGAAATCTAAACCAGCACACTGCATCTGCAGGTTCTTTCATAAATTCCTGTCATAAAAGTAAAACCAGTTTTTCAAAAGAAAGTTGCTTCAGAACTGTGAAGTACCACAGTTGTGCAGTTGCAGAGTGCACTTAATGATATCAAATCCACTTGTTATCTTCCAATATCCTGACCCAGAAAATTTTCTTAAATCTCATGTAAATTGCTCAGCGAGAGCCTTTCTCTTTCTCAACAGATAGTGGCCCTGGTTCAATGCAACTGACAGCAAGAGAGGGACAAAGTGGGGTTGTCTCCCCTTAGTACTTGCGCTAAACAAAAATTATCTGTCCACCCCACAACAAAGGGGTTGGAAAGAAATCAGACACACTAATTTGACACCTATGGGAAAATCCAGAACTAACTCACCTAGGCCCGTGTGGGAGGTCTACCTGGGCACACAGAGAAGGCACCACTGAGATGACACCACACAGGTGCACCCAAAGTCAGCCAATAAGATTGGTCAATACCCTCCACCACACCTTCATAGCCAGTGGGGATTGGGAGGGCTAAATAACACGGGCTGGGAGCAAGGCGGTTTCTCTCTCTCTCTCTCTCTCTCTCTCTCTCTCTCTCTCTCTCTCTCCATCCCTCCCTCTTCACTTGTTCAGGTGTGCACTGCACGCAGAGAGTGAGATTCCTCCCCCAGGTGAGCTCCTTCTATTGGGATGCTCTGCTTTTGTTTCTGACCGGTTGCCAGAGTAGGAATAAAGAGTGGTCTCCACCAAATGTCTACACTAAACAAAAAGCAGTTGTCCATGCCACAATCAGGTGGTGGAAAGAAATCAGGCACATTAATTCTACACCTAGGGGGAAATCATGAATTGAGGATGCTCAGACCCAATTGGTCTAGGCCCAAGGGAGAGGTCCGTTCGTGACATGATATCAAACAGGTGCACCTGACCTCAGCCAATACGGTCGGCCAGTACCACACCCACGTCCCCTGCAGTAATGCAGGCGGGGAACCAAGCTTCCTCCCTTGGCCTCCAGAGATGTTCCTGCTCTTGGTTTCACAATGTGGTTTTGCACTCCTGTTCCACTGTTCTTTCCACGTGGGAAATAGCTTGCACTTTGGAGACATGCTTTCCAGAAATAATGCATACTTTTGGAGAGTGTAATATCTGAAACGTCTCCGTCTCTCATAAAAGTTACGTAGATTTCCCACTGGGACGGAGGTTCAATTCCAGCAGTGGGGCTGGGCCTCCTGCTCCCACCACCGAAGAGCAGTGATGCCCCCCCCCCAAAAAAAAGTTACTTAGATTTACAAACGTGTTTCTGACATATGAATTCTTTCAGTATTGGGAAGCAAAAACCTAAGTAAACCACCTCGGAAAACTGACATTTCTGGTGTGCGAGACTCAGACCAATGCTCTGAAATCTGTCCACCTTTCAGGAAGGCCCAGCTCAGGACACCCACATTTCTGCCTCACTTTTCCTGTGCACCTACTTTCGTTTCACACTGCACCTCATCCCCCCGGGGGAGTGGAAAAGCTGGCGATGGGGTCGAACTTCCTAAGCGTTGGACTTGAACTGCAAGGCTTACAGTGGAGACCAGCAGCCGTGGGAGGAAGAGGGTCTTTAACTTTCAACACGGCTGCTGACCTGGATGCCCACAGGCCATTCAAGCCTGCCTTTAGGAGTGGCTGCAAGTCCAAGTGACCACGTGGAAATGTCGGTCACCACATACTCTGACAAGACAGCTGCTGGAACCCTTGGCCCGCTCCAGCACATCTGCCTTCCTCCTGGGCTGAGCGATGTTGTGAAGCCTTCTTTCCTGTGATGCAGCCGCAAGACTGCTGCCTGCAGGCCCGCACTCTGTTCTGAGAACCCTCCTACGCTGGGCCGTTGCTTTTCTGACACATCTATGCTGCTGCCTCCCCTGTAAGCCCAACCTGCTCTGTGCCTGTGCTGTTGAACTCTGTGGATCTCTCCGCAGGACACCCACTCTTTCCTGTGATGGCCATGATTGCTCTTCTCCGCTGACTGCAGACATTCTGCAGGATAGCAGAACACCTGACCTGCTGGTCATGGTGGCATCCCTTTCTCCACCCACTAGTCCAACCTCATGTTCTTGGAAGGAGCACTTACTGGCTAGTCAGCCTCCTCTGGTCCCTACTGACCCTTCCTCCAGTCCATTTAGGTTTGTTCTCCTGGTCCCTTTCCAGTTTCTCTCAGATACTAGTTCTTTCCAGGTCAGGCCTACCCCCCAACCCCACCCCAGCCCATTCCAGTTCATTCTTCAGGTCCTTCCTGGTTTCTCCAAACAAACTTCCTCTAGCTTATAGATAAGCCAGGTGCAAGGGAACGCCTGGTGTTCTTGAGTTCAGGTCTGTTTTGGTTTGGGTCTTTGTTGTCCTGTCCTTTTTGTTTGTTTGTTTGTTTTCTTTTTGCCAAGCTTTGGCAAAAGACATTTGGAAGTAAGTTCACCAAGCAAATTGCTAATCTGGTTGCTTCCAAGACCCCTCGAGAGACTTTTTAAGCATAGTACTCACTGCCTCCTGCCTCCCCGCAATGAATGGGCCCAGACACTGGGTGATTTACATCACTGGTCCCATTCTGCTGGGTTCATGTACCCCCAGCCAAGCATGCCGATGTCCCTAGAGTTGACTTCATTCAGACTGAGCCATGAGTCTGGTACGGAGGCCATCAGGTAGTAGTCCTCTAATGCCTGGCTTGTTGTCTAGAGAATGGGTCAGGCCTGGCCAATGGTGAAGATCCCGACACTGCCAAGGATGGAGGCATCTGCCTGAGGCTATCAGGTCCCTGTGGACTAGAACTTGCGGTTACCCCTCGGGGATGACAACTCACCAACCATTTGCTGACTATTTCCTAGATGAGCAACCAGGAAATCTATACCCAAGGGAACACTTTAACGCTCCATCCTGTCTAATCGATCTAGAATTGACTCATTGAGGCTAAAGAGATGTCTGCTCTTCTGGAACTCCGTATGGGTCCCAGGACCCTCTAGGTGATATGGATCCTGGCCAAAGCATAGCACTCTCTCCCTCCCAACTTGAATGACAACCCCTCCCCACAGAGTAGGAAGGATCTGCACCCAAAGCCCCACTGTGTGTCAATTTGACAGCAGGAAGTAGTCAGATGACTGACTCCACCACGCATTCCCCAATGATTTGGGTCCATACTCCTTCGGTGGGAAATGACAGGTAGCTAGATAGGGACATAGGGGAGTTGTCTCCCTCTATGCCTGCACTGAATGAAATTAGCTGTCCACACCACAATAAAGGTGTTGAAAAGAAATCAGGCACTCTGATTTGACACCTATGGGAAAATCCAGAACAGTGCATGCTCAGACCCAACTCACCTAGGCCCAGGAGGAAGGTCCACCTGGGCACACAGACTAGGCACCAGGGACATGACATCACACAGGTGCATCTAAACTCAACCAATAATATTGGCCGATACCCTCCACCATCCCTCCCCAGACCGGCGGTGGGGGAGAATGTGCGGATAAATAACACAGGCTGGGGGCAGGGCCATCTCTCTCTTTTCTTATACAGGTGTTCATTGCACACAGAGGGTGAAATTCCTCCTGCTTGCACACCCGCTCACAGTCCACTCCTTCTCTGGGGATTTCCTGCTCTTGGCTGCCCACGCAGGTTCTGTGCTCCTGCTCTGTCATTCTTCAGCGTGTTTCTCCACACTCCGTGAAAGGCATTCTCCATCTCAAACTTCCCCACAGCCCCACCATCTGCCTTGCACACGCTCCAGAGATAGTGTGCACCTTTTGAGACTGAAATATTTGGAACTTTCCTTTCCCTCATAAAAGTTACTTGGATGTACAAAAGAGTTTTTGCTGCTTTATTCTTTTAGCATTAGGAAGCAAAAACTGAGGTAAACCACCCCAGAATCAAAACACTACTAACTGACTAGCAAGATAGTCTCTGATTTCTTTCTCTTTGTTCATTTATATTTGGCAATGCTAGCTGAATTCACAATCTATGGGTTAAATGCCAGCAATTCAGAAAGTTTAGATCTGTCAAAAAGTGGTAGTTACCACCAAATTATTTACTTTATATGAGACCAATAAATGCAGTTTCCATGAATGATTACATTTGGGGATGATTTAAAAATGAGAACAACACATGACCAGATCAAGAATGATGAAGGTATTTCTGTTCTTTACAGAGATTTCATATACAACTATTGAAGATTCTCATCATGACCTTTGCTCCAGTACTATCTTATGCTCTCAAATGGGCACTAAATTAGTTCTGAGAAAAACTTGGCTGGTATTGGGAGGCCCTGACCTTTAAGATAAAATAACGTTTGATTCTATCCAGTATAAATGGTGCTGTGCTTCATAATCATTTATTAGAGTTAAGTTTCATTTTGTATTTTTCAAATACTAATTCAGTACTCTCATCACACATATACTGCCCTAAAATTCCCCTTACTGTAATTTAAGCATGTCGTGTAACTGAAAAGACCCAAACTACTGAATGTAAGGGACTTAACCAATGTCTTATTTCAGTAACTGAGAGGCACTGGAATAGGCTAAGGAACAGTATTTATAGGTAAAGCAGACGAAGAATCTTTACTTCCTCCGATTCCATTTTTAGAATGTTGACAGAGCTTTCCCTTTTGTTCCTTTAGAACATAGTCCTTCTTTGGCAACAAGGGCAGAATTCTGTAGTATATACAGTATTCATAGATCACCTCACACTAGAACCAAAATTATTGCTAAAGACCAGCTTATTTCTTTTTCCTAGCACCCAGAGAGTTATAGGAAGTGATAGGAAAGCAATATGAATCCATATTTCATAAATAGGGAACTGAGAATTATGACATGATGAAACAGAACCTAAAATGAAAACACACGTCAGATTTTCCCTTTGCTTCTTCTTTTAATGGTCAAAATAAGCTCATCTTTAACTGTAATTCAAATAACACCATATGTTTTCTTAGGAAGCAAAAGTCAAATATTTGAACTGACTTTAAAAAAAATCACTGATGAAACATTCAGATGAGTACAATCCTGTTTCTTAAAATACTGACCCAGCCTGGAGTGAATTTAGTAGCACTTTTCAAAATTTCTTGCTTAGGCGATGATCTTGGGTCCATCTCACAGCAGATAGTGATTAGTTACTGTGTTAGACCGGGTAAACTAGAGAAACAAATTCATAGACATGCATGTACGGGTAAGTTTTATATACAAGAGGAATGGGACATTGAGAAAGCATTGCAGCCCAGTCCAGAGTCATAAGTCCAATATTAGCCCATATCCTGATACCAGTCTATAACATCTCCTTCCTACTCATGAAGTCACAGGCCAGTGGGTGCAGAATCCCACTGCTGGCAGGGGTCTCCCCATGGCTCCTTGCTTCTAGGACCCAGGGTCCATCAACAGTACCCGGTGATGGTAGAATCAACTCAGCACAGCAGGGGTCTCCACATGGCTTCCCCAACTTCAGAGGTAGCCATGTAGCTTCTCCTCTGGCTCCTCCAGCTCTTCAGACGCTTCCATCTTGTCTCATCTTGTCTGTAATTCGTCGTCTCAGAGACTGATTCCCAACAACTGGGGAGATGGTCTCTCATCTTCACGAGGGAAATATTGCAAGATTTCCTAGAAGTCTCAGGAGAAAGTCATGCCCACACAGAGACCTCAATGGCTACTCAATGGCTATCTCCAGATTAACAGGCTAGACTCCACCTCTACATCTCAATCATGGAATTAACATAAGCACATGACCGCCGCAGTTACCATATCTATTGCTGGCCTTACCCACTCCATACCTCCTGACTTGTATCTTCACTAACTGTTGGGCTTCATAAGAGCAGTGTTATCACAGTAGTTATTAATCAAATCTTAACTTTTCTAAATGTAGACCTTTTTGAGTAAAACATTCATTGTAGCTACCTAATTTGTCTAGAAAAAAACTTAGGTGTGTGCTTATCATTCAAAAATATACTCTGAAAACATATTGTGCTCAATAGACAGTGATGAATCTTATTAATGTCCTGATTGGTGCAGGATGAGGTGCTTTCCCTCCTGTTGTACACTGGGCTGGTATGATAAAGCCAACTCAGTGATACCACACCACAGCATGATTGCCCTCAGGGGCTTAAGTCTAGTGGTAGCAGGAATAGACATCAGTGAAATAAGTACAGGAAAAAAAATTAAGCAGCAAGTGTGATAAGAGCATTGATGGAAACAATGGATGATATTCAATAGGTAAATTAGGCCCCCAAAGTCAGTACAGTTGGAGAAATCTTCTTAGAGAGGACAGTTTTGAATTTAGTTTATCTAAACCAGAGGCTAAAAAGAAAAAATAACAGAAAGGGAGCAAAAATCTTTACATGGAAGGGGTCTAAGAGGACTTGGAGCTGGAGACAGGCACATTTTCTTTTTTAAAGTGAGTCTGCATCTTCAATTGTTGTATCTTCTTTACTGTTTTTATTAGATAATTACACTTATTCAAACTGTATGCTGAGCAAATAATCAGAAAACTTGGCTTCTATGAAGAAGAATGTGGCATCAGGGTTGGAAGAAGGCTTATTCACAACCTGCAGTATACAAATAATACAACCTGGCTTGCTGAAAATGAGGAGGGAAGACTTGAAGGATTTACTGATGAAGAACAAGGATTAAAGCCTTCATTATGGATTACAACTCAGAGTAAAGAAAACCAAAATCTTCACAACTGGAAGAACAGCAGGTCACACCATTGCAAATAAGAAAGCATTGAAGTTGCCAAAAACATCATTTTGCTTGGTTCCACCATCGATGCTAATGGACGCAGCAGTCAAGATATCAAAAGACATGTTGCGGGTGGAGCCCCTGTGGTGTAGTGGTTGAGTGCAGGACTGCAGCCCACTGGCTTGGCAGTTCAAATCCAGCAGCAGCTCTCCAGGAGCAAGGCTAGGCCTCCCACTTCCAACAGAGGGCAGTCAAAGACACTTGCATTTAGTATACAGTCTTCATAAGACCTCTTTAAAGTGCTGAAAAGCAAGGGTGTTACTTTGAGGATTAAGGTGTGCCTGACCCAAGCCATGATATTTTCATACAACTCATTTACACATAAAAGTCAGACATCAAATAAAGAAGACTGAAGAAGAACAGCTTCCTTTGAACAGGGGTGCTGGACTGGCAAAAGAACAAACAGATCTGTCTTGGGTGAAGTACAATCAGAATGTACCTTAGATGGAAGGACGTTGAGACTTCGCCTCACGGACTTTGGGCATACTGTCAGGAGAGACTGGTCCCTGGAGACTTCTATCATGCTTGTGAAAAAGAGGAATACCTTCAACAAGACAGATTGACACGGTGGCTGCATCAATGGGCTCAAATATCAGAACACTTGTGAGGTTAGCACGGGAAGGTGCAGCGTCTCGTTCTTTAGTACATTGCAGTCATTATGAGTCAGAACCACCTCCATGGCACTTACAAAAACAACAACTAAATAATAATATTTAATATTATAAACATCACCAATCTCTAATGAGCCCCCCCCATTCAGATAACAGAACCAAACTAAAATCTTTTGATTTGTGTACAAATCAATACATTTTCTTGTCTACTGTTTTGTCTTGGCTTCATCATAAACTGAACGTGTGTCTAAGTGTGCTGCTCAGGATTCTTTTAGTTTCACTGACTAGCAAAGAGACACAAAAACGGCTCAGACAAGAAGAGAAGACACTGGCACACCATTTCCTTGTCCTCTTTTTGGGGTTTCTCACAGTGTATTTCTTAGACATGCTCTTTCATATGTTGCATCAAAGATCGCCCATTGTAACTCAGGGCTTTATAAGTAGTGATTCAAAGGAAATAGTTTCTTTTTGCCAAAAGCTCCAATAAAACTCTCAAGAAAGGTTCTGATTGGCCTCTATAGTCATGTGCCAACCCTGACCCAAACACTGCTGTCAAGAGAATGGAACATATCAGTATCCTGATTATATCTGGAGGTAATATACCCATTCCTGGAACATGTCACATGGGATCATTTGTTTTCTAACCTTCCGAGAGAGCAAGGGAGGGGCCATTCCTGAAATGAAAGACGTTTCTAAGTATAAAATTTAAGTTATCTACAATTTACTTTAAATGAATATCCTATAGCCCTAAATTTACTGAAAGAACTGAGGCCGTATGCATATTCGAAGCTACTTTACAATAAGGCATATGTTTTGATTTCCTGAGAAAGCTCTAATGACCCTTGCCAACACACTGAATGGCAGTTTGTATTGCCTGTTTGTTCTGTCATAAACATAATGTGCTTTACATATCTCCTCGGTTTACAGATCTTCATTTTTAATTGGCCTCTAATGTTTTCCAAATGCCTTCACCTTCTCTCAGAACACACCAAGAAGGTAGCTCTTACCCACTTACACGCACACAATGATTTAAGAATCTCAGAGTAGCTAATTAGTTTGCACTGGGAAACACATTAGATTTCCAAATGGTCACAACAAAAGATGAAGGGGAGTGGGGGGTTGCGGGGAAGGAGTATATTCTCCGGCTGCATGCACTTTACCTTTGTCTAAACATAAGCTCCTAAATCAAAATTGCCTTTGGTGTTTGCTTCATTCCACTTCTCTCTCTCAGGGCCCAAGGAGCCCCAGCTCTCCAAGGTGACTGCAGCTTTCCAAAACACATTTCCTAGACTTCTACTGAAACTAAAGTTCCAGGAGAGAACAGAGAATGAGAGCACAAAGACGGCATTCAGGGAGGCATTTTACATGATAAAGGGGCCTTATATCAATAACAATAAGAGATAATTAATTAAAATTGGGAAGGTTCCTTGTTTTGTATTGTCTGGCTGAATAATTTTTCACCATATCATCCTCCATCCCAAGCACAATAAGAAAACTTCTCCTCCTTCTGCTGTAACTCAGTTCTCCTGACCCCACCCACTCTCTGTATCCCCACTTCCCACTCCTGGACGTGTTAGCGTTGATCAGTTCACCGGGCCAGTTTTGTAGTTGCTGCAACAAACTCTACATGCGTCTCTCTAAACTGCAGTACAATTTAGTACTTTCCATGGGCTCAAAGTGCCTGTGGCACCCCTGAGTGAGACCATCTGACTTTGTTTCTCCAGAACAGTGGTGGACCCCAGCCCTGCCCCAGGGGACACTACAGAGAAGCCACAACTGACCTCTGTCTGGCTTTAAGTATCACTCTATGGCTCTGTTATTTTTAGACATTAAAATGACAGAGTTGCATGCCAAGTTTATTTCTAACAGCAGGTTAATTTAGCCATATTGGTGGCTGACTCCCTCATTCCACCCAGCCCACTGTTTAGTTGCTTCAAGACAAGCCCAGGGCTTCAGCTCCTGCTCAGCTGGCCTCTTAAGGGCTGCCTGTTCAAGTGACACAATGCCAATATTATAATAGAGACGCTGCTTAAATATTTGAAGCGAGCAACAAGGTTATCACCAGCCAACTGCCAAGTGCAAACCATTTCTGATAAGTACTCTTTTCTCCTTTTTTTTTTTTTAAACAACACACTGTTTTCATTTTTTACCACATTTTTTACTGTAACCAGAGATGGGGGGAGGGGAGAAGGGAAGGATGGGGGAGAAAACACATTATGCAAATGTAGTAACAAATGTAAAATGATAAATTAGCAAGCAACAATTTAATTATTACTGTGACTAATTCCTGTAGATGGTGCCACAGCTAATGAACCTGAACTTGTCCTGGTTGACTGCAGTGTTCTGTTGAAACATTTCCATTTGGTTTGTTTGCCGCCTGTGCCGCACAGTGAAGTAGATAGCATCTGTTTAATGAGCTCGCACTTCATCACAGAGCTGCACTACTTACTGAGTCATTCTCCTTACGCATGCAGGCTGTGTACTCGGCTGTTGTTTTAAAGCAAATACTAATTTATGATTACCTGTCACATTAGGCCATTGAAAATTGTGCTCGCCCTGGTTCGCATGAGCGGAATGCTAATGAGCTGATTATGGACGGAGGTGGCGCCTCTTGCTTACAATCAGCAGACATAAATTCAGATCCCACTACCATCCGGGCTCCAAAACAATAGACACCGCTGGAGAGGAGGGAGAGGGAAGGGAGAGGGAGTGGTGAAATCATCGCATGTAAATGCAGACTCTCTCAAAGGCCAACAAACTCAGCGATGACCTAATTCAATGTGCCCGGATTGTCAGAAACACCCCGTTACACTGTGTCGTGCACAGAGGAAGATGAATGACTCTCCCACTATTCACTGCCTGCCACGGTCATTATCTAATTGAAGTTTGACGCCCAAGCAAGGCGGATCCTGACATGGGGACTGCAAGCCTCCATAGAGCTGTGTCTGAAAAAAACAAAAAACATCGGTACTTGCAGAGCGAACTCCAATCAATAACACTTCTCCAAAATGCAGCTCTTAATCTCGAAGCCTAATATTTACCTGCAAGCTTTAGAATGTTCTTTGCCCAGTTTAGCTCCTCCCCGCCGCCCCCCCCCTCCCGCCCACACACTCACTCTCACCCTTTACATGTATTTGCACTTTGAAAAACAGTATTAAGCCAAATGCCTCATTAAACTTGTTCCCCCTCCCCCTTCAGTTTATCCCCTACAATGTGCCCCCATAAATTAAAACTACGGGAAGATGCGATTTCGCCTTTTTATTGGTTGTCTGCTCAGTTTGTTTTTATAGCCCTGTCTTCATTCTGCCTGGGGACACTGCCATTTGCTTTGGAGCCTGCTGCCTTTGCTGGCACTGGGAGTGCTACGGATGGCACTTCCTTAGAAATGTCCTGTGCCAGTCGTCCTCTTCAGTTACAAATGCTGTCTGAGATCTCACACAGGAGGGGCAGCACACTGAAAGAGGAGGCCGACAGGCATTGAGAAGGGCATTCCCATCTAGCGTGCTTGTAGCTAGCTGCTACAGGGAGCTTCTGTGTTGACTGTAATTGAGAGCTGAAAACCCTACTTAGTTAGCTATGCGTGTAAATAAGAATTCAAAGATTAATATTTCCTACTTCTTCCCTCTCCGACTGACTTTCCATCTTTCTTTGTCTTCCTTTTGCTTTTGAAGACCACATGTTTGTTTACAGACTCTAGCTGTCCTCCTAACAGAGCTTTAAAAATCAACCTTCTTGTGTTTCTTTGCTTAGCGATCGAGAACTGACAGCTGTACTAATGAAACAGAAAACCCATGCTACCTTTAAAACTGTTAACAGAGAAAACAGGTGAGAAGACATACAAGCCATAATCCATGCCTGCTCATTATACATTTTGAACAGATTCTAAACATCGTATATTTATGTCACATAATCCATAGTACTTCTGGACAGCATCTCTCAGAATAACTAAGAATGTTATGTCTCTTCCCTTTCTCATTGTATTGAAGGGAGCATGCCCAGAAAATCGACAGACCACACCTGTACTCTTACGCACCTCAATTAACACACAGAACTTCCTGGCTCATAGCGACTCCTCGTGGGTTCCCAAGACTGTAGCTGTTAATGGAAGTATAAAACCCAGGTTTTCTCCTGCAGAACTACTAGTGGTTTTGAACTGCCGATCATGAGGACTGTGGTACAAAGCTTAACCAACCACTATGCCACCAGGGCTCCATATACCATACTACAACCCTTAATTCTCAACCCTGCTGCTTCATGGATAAGATGAGAGAACAAGACAAAATAATCATCTGGGTTCCTTTTCACAAGTCTATTCTCTAGTTCTACATTCTAAACAATGACTAAAGACGAGATCTAAGGGATGTCATTACTATTAAGGGGAAAATATTACTTCTAATTACATTTCTGGTTTATTCTAATAAGATGAAAACAGTTCTTAAAAATTCAAACCACAAATGAAGTGTCATGGCTTCTCATTTCAGATAAAGCTCAATCGACATTCTGGTAACTTTGATCCATATTTCCTAAAAGAAACCAAAGGTTCATTCACCTTTGTGATGCACAAGTCTGAGCCCCAGTAAACACAAACTGTCTGTGATTGGACTTATTTGAACCTTGATTTGTTTGTTTTCCCCGTCACCCCTCTAATAGAGCTTGAAGAATATAGAGATGAAGTTGCTCATTTTATTATTTTAGTTCCAGGACAATATAAAAGATGGCAAGTAACTCAAAAGAATATATTTCATAGTACCTGTGGTGTTTCAACTGCAGAAAAATGGAAGCAAAGTAGTTAATTACTGTCTCCTACTGTATGGGTGCTAACAAATTCTTCTTCCTCACTTCTAATGAACCCAGTGCCAGGGAAGATGGGGGAGGTGTGAGCACTGGTTGGAGGGTGGGCGTGGGGTTGTTGTTTTCTTCTTACAAGCAAATTGCTTTTCGTGATTTACATGGGGGAAAAAAGACTGAGTGCTTACTTACACACTGGATAATCCAATTTGCTTATTTTGCAAAACAGTCCTTTCCCCTTATTGGCAGCTCTAAGCATTGTGCGTGCAGGCTTCCAACTAGAAAGAGAAAATAGAGGATACAGCATTAGATACAAGGCCACACAATGTCTACTCAGCTCTGTAAATAAAACAGGGTTAAGCTAAAAAGAGGGTGGACCAGAAAAGTTGATCGCATGTGTATAAGAAATGTATGTGCAAAATATTAAAAACAAAGATTAACAGAGATCAGTAATCCTACTGAGAGCTTGGAAAAAGTGGGGGAGGGAGTGGTTTTATTGTCAGGTTCCACTTGGGGCCTCTTAAGAGACTTGCCAAATAGGATTTTGAACATTTGCCAATGTTCAAAGACATATCTTTCTGAGGGAGACTGGAGATAACAATTGTTAAACAGTCTTCCATCTGCTTTAGATAAAATGCATGAATTGAAAGAGATGAGAATATAGATATTACCCTAAATCAATATCCTAAAGTATATCAAAATAGCTGAGGAAAGAAGGGTTGAAGTGGGAAGGCACAGGGCTTGATGGATTGGAAGGGGAGGGTGGGGCCTCTCTAGCTGGATTTCACCTGCCACAGATCTTCAGAAAGGTCATGTGCAAACCCTTCTGTAAGGATATCCCATTGCAGTTGACTGGGAAAAGAGAGTCACACCGCTTGACAATGTGTGTTCAGGAGAAAGGGGAGTCTGAACTGTGAACACGGAGCTTTCTCCGATGGGCACTTCAGCTCCCAGCTCCTGCATACAGCACAGGGGGCACCCTCCCCTCCCTCCGCCTTCACAGGACCCTGTGCATAAAGACAGTGACAAGCAAAATGAATGGGGGGAGGCAGTTGAGGACCATCCACTGAGTGTTCTCTTTCCCAAGGATCTTAGAAAGCAGCCAGACCTGTCTCAGGCCCCCCCCCCCGCCCCCACCCCTTGCTGATTAGGGAACTCAGGTCACAGAGGGGCTCCTGTGCAGACATTCAGGCACACACTGAGGTCGTGTGTTTAGCAACAGCTAAACTCAGATGGTTCACTTACTTCTGTACACAAGTACCATATAATACTACACTCCCATGGAAGCCAAGTTAAAATACCAAATTTCAAAGAGTCAGTTCATAGAGGCTTGGTTGGATGATACTTCCTGAGGGCGGAGGCAGGGGAAGCTTTCAGAACATGACTATCAGACACGGTGATTAAAAATGAATACTAGTGCTGGTTCAGGCATACTTACCAATGTGTGCCGTGTTCGGGGTAGAGAGGTCACAAAAACAGCCTCCCTCCCTGAAACCCCACCTCATGACCTCCCTTTACTTTGAAAACCCGCTCTGCTGGTCAACTCCCCATCACTATGCCTGCTGGCTTTAGAAGCAACTGGCAAATCTGTGCAGACACACCCTTCTGTGGCTGTTACCTGCACACTCCTCGTGCTCCTCTCACCTGGCTGCACACCTGGGGGCCGATTTCCGCCACTTCTGTGAACCAACAGTGACTTCCAATCACGCCACCTTCATCTGAGCAGAACCAGCACCCTTGGGGGGTCAAGGGCATGTGCTTTTTACCAGGTCGATAACTCATCTGACCCATCCACCTTTCTCTTCGCTTTCTTGGTATTTTTTTTTTTGAGCTGTAACAATGCAGGGAAAGAGAGCAGTAGAGAGAAAGAGAAAGGGGGAAGGAGCAGCTTCAAAATGAGAAAAAAAATAACTAGAGTTGTGGGGGTGGGGAGGCGGGGCGGGGAGGCATCATGAGAGCGAGAGGAAAGAGCTGCTTTTCCTCTGAAGTGTTCAGACATGCCGAAGTAATGATCCTGGCAACATGTTAGCAAAACATTAGAAACACTTTAGTAAGCAAATAATTTAATTACAGCCTTCTCTGCGGCAGTTTATATTGCTTGACCCCTGACCTTTTATATTGCTCTACCTAAACTCAGCCTGGGATTCACACTTCCTATTCTTGTCACAGAATCTCTCCATCTTGTACCATTTAATATAGTGTGCTCCAGGTGTTCTGTGGTGAATGAATAGTTATATTACTACCTGTCAGACACAATCACACTCTATTCATCATTCTCGGCTGGCTGCATGAAGCCCAGCTTCCAGCAGGCTCCCTCTCTATTTCCTTGTTCAAACGTCTGCGGTGCTTTTGGCCCATCTGTCAAGGCTGTCATTTAGAGGGAAAACAGTATCAGCGCTTTAAATATATGGAGTTCTCTATTGAAACAGTGCTGTGATTGAACTGTCAGCATCCTCAGTATCACCGACGGTAATTCATGGCTGGTCAGGGCTCCATTGAGGTTGCTATTACTACGGTGACCCTGAAGGGTCGTGCTGAGGGTTTTTGCTTTACAGTTTGGTCTATAAATAGTGCAATTAACCTTTCAAGAATTACAAAATGCTCTTGAATTCTCTTTGCATGTGCTTTGTGCTTGCACACTATAGTGCGATGGAAATGGTGGAGGGGGGCGAGTGGAGGGGCCTACAAGATTGTTTGCTGAAACATGTGCCATATGAGGTAGAAATATATGAGAGTGAGCCTTGAAATGCATGAATATATTTTGAGCTACCGTTTGCTGTTTTGGAGCAAGGTAGCATATGCTGAGATTTCGACAGAAAAGAAAAGGTTTCTGAATCTGAAATAAAATATGATGGATGGGAATGAAAGG
Organism: Nesogale talazaci; assembly: GCA_004026705.1. Classification (NCBI taxonomy): domain Eukaryota; kingdom Metazoa; phylum Chordata; class Mammalia; order Afrosoricida; family Tenrecidae; genus Nesogale; species Nesogale talazaci. Next base: position 118,856 of record PVJH01004423.1, read on the forward strand.
ACTTCTGTTCATCCTTATGGAAAGGAAGCAAAAGTTTTCAGGTCCCAAAATTGTTACCTTTCAAAAACAGAGTGTTTCCCAATGTTTCCAGTCCCCCATTTCTCAAGAAAAACACCTGCATTCCCAAGGAAACCCAACGGAAACAGACTCAGAAGCCAAACGCCATCTCTAATCTTAGAACACAATCCCCAAAGAAACAGCATTTTGGATGCTGATCCAATGACTCCCCAGCATTTGGAAACCCCACATCGTTTCAAGAGGTCTCTCTGGTCTACTCTTCAGGAAACCCAGGCAGGAGCTCTGGAAAGGAAGCCTGGCAGGTCATAAGCAGGACCACAAATGTAAACCCAAACTCCAAATGTCAGCTTTCTACAAAGCCAAGTCCATTAGGTCACGCCACCACCACCCCCCACTTCCTCCCGGGAAACCACAATCCTGAGAGAACCCTTTCCGTCTCACTCCAGACAAGTACATTGTAAGTGAGGCCCAGCAGTCTCTTGGCCTCATTCCTGAATTACACTGCTGATTTTTCAGTTGCTGTCTGCTGTTCCTTCAGATTTCCACATCCCAGGGATGTCTCAGAACCAGAGAGCACAGATTCATGGCACTGCTCACTTGTCTCTCGGATGAATGTTACACAGGATTCCACCTTTGTAGGATCATTTAATGACTACATATGCCCACTATTCCCACAGCTTAGGCAGCACAAAGAGGTTCATTTTTTTTTAACTGAGTTACTCAGTGGACGGAACCAAACAGCATTATAATTTGTGATACCAAGATGATGTGCCTGAAAATAACCCTGCGTAGCTGTCACTGTATTTTCCTTGCTTCAGAAGCAAATTAGCATTTTTTGAAAGGAGGGGAGCATGGAGGTTACAACCCCAAAGCCACGGGCCCAGCAAACAGTCCTTTATGAGCCACACGTAAACCCATCAGCTATGAAACACAAAAGGGATACATCATTTTCTGAAGAATCCTCCTCACTGGGGAAGTAGGGTGAAGACCATACTTGCTCTAGAAGTTTACAGGAGGCAGAGAGAAGAGTAAAGAGGCATAAACCTCCCATCCGAGCTATTTCCTTGGGTATGCTTCTCACACCACTCTATGGCTGCCCAGGGGTAAAAAGCTTTTGCTTCTTACAGCCGCTGGACAAGGATAATTAAGAGGTAATCTCCTCCAGTTCGGGTGCATTTTCCTTTTTGGAAGCAATCATAAAAGGTGTCCAACAACCCCATATTGTCATTGTTGTTATCTTTTGTGACTGCTTCCTTCTCTTCCTGTCCTCAGTTGGGAAGCAAAAAGCCTTTGCTTATTATAGAGGCAGAATAAGTGCTAGTCTCATCCCATTAACTGTCATATTACCAGGCTCGGTGCCATCCCATTTGAGTTTCACTGAGCATTCAGAACTGCTTAATTATGTACAGTAAGACAGTCTGCAGAGACTTTCCTTCTTGATTAATATGGGAGGGAGGTGGAGGTGGGGGGTGGCTAAGGGTCACCTACAAGGCTCACTCTTGGCGTGCACAGAGCTAACTCCATCTGACAAAGGCTTTTGTGAGTATAAAAAGAAATTAAAGCATATTGGGGAAGAAAGATGCTCGCATCAAGGGATAAGGCTACTTTTGATTCTGCAGACTAACAACAGATAGCACCCCACCCCCCCACCCCCCGTCTGTGTTGGCGTTAAACTGTATAGTGCATTCCTTATAAATTATACCACCCCATGTTAATTATAGTGTGCTGACAGTGCTTGTCATTACTAAGCCTGCTACGGGCTTTGTGTGCTCTGGATTTTAATAGCTGTTTGTTCTGAGGAATGTGGCAGAGCTGCCTAAGTGGCTGAGCCCGGTCATTGCTAACATCCCTTTCTTCAGTCTCTCACACGGGTTCTATTTTTACAACCCTAATCCCTCCTCTTCTGGCTCCCTGGCTTGCCCCCCCGCCCCCAATACACATACACCCAGAGTAAAGCAGATGTATAGGTTACCATCTAGAAATGCCAACGCATTCATTCTGACACAATAAACGGAGGCTTATATTGTGCTACACTCATTGTTCGCCTTTAAAAGCCTACAGCTGAAATACTCCCCTTCTGCTGTTAGTCATCCTCCATATACAATCAGGACTGCTCTAATCAAATGTGTGATTTGGGGAGGTTCCGTCCCCAAATTCCAATCAGCCATTCTCCTCTCGAACAGGAAGCAAGCCAGCTATTCTTCAGGCCCACAGCAATAGCCTGTGATGAAAGATGCTACAGAATTGCAAGCAAAATCAGCATCTAGACTCCAACACCTCCCCAAATGATTTTATATTTCAGAGAGTCATTTCTATCATCATCAACAGATGAATATAAAAGTAATTCCTTCAAAACAAGCAAACAAAACTGAGCTATATACATACATCAAGAGAAAAACCAAAACCCATGCTGTCCATTGATTTCGACTCCCATCCCTCCATGTAACAGCGGAACTGGCTCATGGTATTTTCAAGTGGGTGTAATCGTCACATACATGTCTCTGTGGCTTTGTTTCTCTAGTCTACCAAGGCTAACACAGGTAGCAACCAGTTGTCTTTAAGTTTACAGCCTTGGAAACCCTATGCGGCTGTTCTACTATGTATCATATGAATTCTATGAGTCATAATCAGCATGACAGAAATGAGTAAGTACGGGTATCTTCGAGAGTTCCTGGTCTCTTCTCCAGAGGAGTCAGAATCCATTGAGGACCAGAGTAGGGTGCCATAAACAGGGGCATCCTCAGCTGTGTGCTCTCAGCCAACACAATTATAACTTATTAGATTGGGGTGAGTTCCCCAGGCCCCTTCCTCTCTCATTGAATCCCTCCACCTTTGTTCCTTCATCTCCCTAGCAAGGAAGTAGGTAAGAAACATTAGCCCAATCATGTCCAAATCTCCTGCATCTTCAAACTCAAGCAGAGACAGATTTGAAACACTCACAGGCATCCCACACACATACACACACATCCATGCAAATACACCGCACATGCAAAATGAATTATAAGAAAACAGAGTGACATGGTTACAATGGGGGGAGGGACAGTTGCCTTTGAATCTCTGAACTCATGACAACACCATCCGTTCCAGAGGTGAATTTTGTTCCAGAGAGCTTGGCATCACTGGGTTCTTTTACAGTAGAGCACCAGGAATTTCTTTTGAAGTGTCACTGGGTGGATTCAAATTACTAGCATCTCGATTTAATAGGCCACTTAGCAATTTGTGCCATCTCAGGGTTCCCAGCTTTGGCCATGCTCAAGAAGCAAAGCGCCACATGCACTGCCACCCAGTCAATTCCAACTTATAATGACCCTTTTATAAAAAGAGTAGAACTGCCCCCGTGGCTTTCCAAGACCATAAATCTTGATGGGAGCAAAAACCTCAGCTTTCTGACTGATAGGTTTGAACAGCTGACCTTGACGTAAGCAGCACAATGCCTAGATTACAATTGCCAATAGAACTCCTTAGATCTGGCTCTAGCTGTGAATAACAGTCAGTTTTCTAGTAACTATGTCTAAAACAATCAGGTACCTGTTACTAACTTCAAGACAGAAGATGCATCTTCTTTCCCCTTAACAAGATAAAATAATGTTTGTGTAGACACAGTGCAAAGAAAATGAAATTGGTTTCAGTGAAACCAATTCACTGAAAACAACCACCCCTTATGTCCTTTCTATAGCCTCCTCCTAGGCTGTCCTTCTCCTTTGAGGCATAACGCCAGAGCTGACCACCGAGAATACCTTACCTAGGCTCTTTCAAGGCAGAGATCAGGGATGGGCTGCAGCCAACAGACCGGCCCCAGACCTGCCTCACAAGCTCTGTTCCCCTTCCCTATTCTAGACAGTAAAAAAGGGCCCTTTTTGCAGGGGGATAGTGTGGATCAAGCACAGAGCCTGGGGATTGCCACACGATGACCAACAGCACTACACCTCCGTAAGCAACCTTTCCCTAAATAATGAAGTCCACGGTGACTTAGCACCTAGTGACTGGGAGCAAGAGTCCCTATTCAGAGCAATAACTGACACTCATGCTTTCAAAATAAGGTAAAATTTCAAATACTCCTTTATCGAATGCATGGAACTTGGGGTTTATGTTCAATGAGATGAAATGCCAATTTATCTTCTAATTAAGAAAACTTAACGCTGTTTATTGGAGCCCTGGTGGCATAATGGGAACATATTGGACTGGTAACCATGAAATCAACTGTTTGAAACCACCAGTTTTTCCATGGGAGAAAGATAAAACTTTCTCCTTCCATAGAGAGTGACAACCTTGGAACCTCATAGGGGCAGTTCTACCCTGTCCTGGAAGTCACTGTAAGTTGGCATTAATTTGATGGCAGTGAGAATGAAAAAAAATGAATGATCTTTATTAAATGAATGTCAGAGAGGGTTCTCTAGAGAAATAAAACCAGGACAATAGTAATTCTTTTTATATATTTATATAGAAAGAAGAGTATATAAGATAAGAAAGAAACAGTTAAGTAATCTATAAAGCAGTACATATTGCTCGGTGCAGCTCACTTGTGTGAGACAGCTAGATGACTGGCAGTCCTTCAAGTCTTGAGGGACGCTGAGTAGTCTTCTGTAGAGCAATTCAGGCTATCTGGCCACAGGCAGCAAACAGCAGAGCAGGTCACCAACTGTCAGCCAGATGACAGAGTCCAACAGTGCCCAGCTCAAGAGATGTATATCCCAGGAGCATGGCGAAGTAGGGTTTGAAGAAACCTCAACTCACAGCAGCACAGTCCACGATTAGGTGTCCCACGGGCAGTGTTGCTTGGAGGTCGAGGCACAAGACGAACAAAGCACCTGTCTGGTCCGAAGATCCGAAAGCAAGAGAAAGAGGGTGGACTCGCTGAGCCCTTCCTATCTCTGCCCTTCAATTCATCCCATGTATTGATTGATCGTGCCATCACAATGGACCCACCAATCTTCTGTGGCCATGTTGGCATAACAAATCTGCCCATCACAATGAACAAACAAGATTAAAACGCAGTGGTGTTTACAACACTTCAAGAAAGTAGAAACTGCATAAAATGATTCACCTATTACCCCAATAGGGACTTGGTTGCTGTTCTTGGATGGTGCCAGTCTATGTCAACTGGAATGGTTTGGGGAACTATTCTAGCATAAAGCAAATGCAAATGGTTTGGGTAACAATTCAAGCAACAGCACAAAGATTTCACATCTGTCCTTTCTCATTTCATGCCTGCTTTAACTTTGGCATGCACAAGTATTACTACAGGAACAAAATTGTAAATACTCTATTTATTAGTGGCCTAAAAGCTTTCCAGGGCTAGCTGGTGATTCAAGATTTGTGCTTTCCTTGCTGACTTTAAAACTTGACCAGAACATAAGCTATAGCACCACTATAAACACTGTCATGTGTGTATGTATACAATTATCTACAGGTTTTATGGTACAAATTTATGATTCCACATCTTAAAACATTAATAAAAGGCAGAAGGTCATATAGTGCATATTAAGTAAGGATGTACTAAACTTAAGTGACCTTCTTTATTTATGACAAAATGATGCACTTGTCTTTTAACAAATCATTTTCTTATATAACCTATATTGCATCAATGTTGTAGAATCTAACTCTTAGTTTCCCATTTCATTTATTTATGTGTATATATGTGTCTGTATATATGTATGTGTGTATATATATAGAGAGAGGGGGGAAGAGATGGGTATACCCTCCCAAAAAAAGCCTAAAAACTATGGGCAAATGTATATGGATATATGTGTTTGTATATATGTATGCGTGTCTGTATAGAGAGAGGGAGAGAAAGAGAGATAGGTATATCCCCCCCAAAAAAAACCCTGAAAAATTATGTGTGTATATGTATATGTATATATGTTTTTGTATATAAGTATGTGTGTATATATATATATATAGAGAGAGAGAGAGAGAGAGAAATGGGTATACCCCCCCAAAAAAAATCCCTGAAAAACTGATGCATATTTGTTTTTATGATTAGGTGATAGTGCATTTGGAGTTCATTCCACCAGGTCAGACTGTTAATCGAACTATAGTTAGAGATTCTGAACAGATTGCATAACAATGTGCATCAAAAAAAGGCCTGTTTTTTGGCAGACAGGTGTCTGATTTTTCCACCACAATGCAACTACTCATGCGGCTATCTCTGTGGGTCCATTTTTGGCAAAAACAACAACAACAGCAACAGGATGTCTCTCTTGCATCTTACTCACCTGATCTCACTCCGTGCAACTTCTTTTTGTTTCCATAAATATAAGGGAACACAAAAGGACAGCAATTTGAGGACCTAGAAGAAATGAAGGGGAAAAAAAATGAGGGAGGCAATGTCAACCTTTCAATTGAGTTTGAAAAATGTTTCCATGAATACAATGGCAGATTTGACAATTTAATTAAGTGCAAAGAAGAGTACTTTGAAAGTGATATGTTTGCTTTGTAAATAATAATAATAAATAATACTTAGCTTTAGAAAAAAGATTGGTCTTTTTGGGGTACTCCCTCATCTATATAATTTTAAAAGTCTTTTGAAAAATATGGTGAGTGGTCAATGGTCACTAGACAGATGTTTGTTAGATGCTCCTTATCATGATGCCTTCTCCAGATAGATACATCATTCCCCAATTGTGGTTGAGTTGAGTCCAAACCCTGTGGGGCAGAGGAGAAGTGTACTCGATAGTGCTTTCAAGTGCTGAGTTTTTTTGTAAGTAGTTATGTCTTTCTCCTGAGGTACCTTTCAGTCAATTTAACCCTTACAAAACTTAAGTGTATTAATTTGTTGCACTACTGAGGAACTCAAAGTGTATATGTTAGAAAGACAAATAGATTGAAAGAGAATCTCCCTGAGGAGGTAAGAAGTTTGCAGTTTTACTTTGTATTAGATCTAAA